>JBAKGM010000365.1:39759114-39771279 GCA_037177215.1 Asparagus racemosus | reverse complement strand
CTACCAACGAACCCACGTTAAAAACAAGAAGGGCCTACCCTTCGCTTCTGTTGTAGAAAGTAAATTCTTGATTTGTACACAAACGACATTACAAATAAAGAAGGAGGTTTTTTTACACCAAACAAGACACTTTGTGGATGATATTCATCAATGTTGCACATGACTCAAGGAATGAGATTTTTAGGTAGTTCGTCAAATGTGGAATGTAACGGCTCATGTGTTAGCTAAGAAAATTGATGATTTTGTAGTGTGGCTCGAAGACCCACCACCATTTTTACACAATATTCTGAAGTCTGATAAGGAGCAGCGTTAACCACATTCTCTTGTTGTGCTTTTGGGTTTTTTGTTTAATTTGGATGTGTCTTAATATTTTTTCATAAAATACTATTGCAATATAATAATTAGATCCTACTAACAAAATAATTTATGACACCTGTCCTTCTGAACCTATTAATAATGCACTTAATATGAATAGTTTTGAGAAATGCACCCATAATTAAAGCATCAATGATCTTCTCTCATTGACTAATCAAATTCTCTTAATTAATTATACAATAATTATTTCATAACTTATCTACTTCCACAAACATTCCACTTGAATCTCAAGAGCTGCATAAAATTATACTATGTATAGATGCTCAAATGCACAAAATAAAACACTAAAAGAATCAAAAGAAAAAAAAAAGTGAGAATTTTGATAGTGGAGTCAGTCCCTCGATTATAGTAACCAGAATACCTCATAGTCAATAAGATTTCATATGTGATAATAGAGAGAGAAGATTATATTGCTTTTCTTTGGAGTAAACGAACAGATCTATGATTGAGTTTACCTAAAATATCTATCTATTAGTTATAGAAGCATGCAAATTTATGGAGAGAAAAACTAATATAAATGTCAATAAATTGCTCTTCAAATGTTTAGTCTCATATTATTCCTTAAATATGCATTACGCGCAAAGCACGTGCTACACACTAGCTCATAGAAATACTGTACACAATTAAGGAATTGACACTAAACAGCTGTTAAATACCTTATAGCTTCACTCATTTTAGCACATATAAACCCTCAGTTATATTTCATAACATTTATAAACCCTGAGTTGATCAAATATTGGCACGTTAATACTTTATGTTTTGCGAACGTGAAAATTTTCAACCAAAAGTTCCTATATGATGTGTAGATGCTACTTTTTATTTATTAAGTTTGTTAAATTTATTGTTAAGTCTTTCCAAATTCTATTTGTTAAAATAAAAGCAGAATACATTTAAACTAGAATTTGGATAGATCTAAAAGTAATTTAACAAATATTAATGGTTAAAAAGTCATAAAATTTACATATGAATGTTTTCATAAAACTTTGGATGAAAATTTTTACATTTGCAAACATAGGCCATTAGCATGCCACTTTTGACCAAGTTAGGATATATAAATACTACGAAATACAACTAAGAGTATATAAATACTAAATGAGTGAAACTATAAGATATTGAAGTGCTATTTAGCCATAAGATTACCAAGAACAAATGATATCATCAATTCAACAAATGTTCGAAAGAGGACCTATCGATGTCTCCATTTCCAATCATCTTCGTCATCTTCTTCAGAAACATCAACAACTTCATCTTCGTAGTTAGACTCGTTACCATCAAGATAATCAAATTCATCTTTCTCATCTTCAGACGACTCTTCGTCAGGATAATCATTCTGAGGATTGTCTTCAGCTGCAGTTTAGACGTTGAATTTTCAGATGGGCGTAAGATAGACAACTATTAAGGAAGAAAAGATTGTTGCCCTCCATAACCAAGCCATAAGTTTACAACACCGAACAATATGTAATCAATGTCATGTCATCAAACCGTCAAATTCCTCTAGTAAGTTTCCACATGCCAAACAAAGGAGTTCAACTTAGAATTTTCATTTTGAGTTTTTTCTTTTACTTTTTCTCGATTCTAAATAGAAGTTGAAAAGATGTTAAGAGTTTCTATTTTCTCTCTCCAAATTCCGCTTGCCAAGCACACCCGAGTCTGAGAGAGAATGCCAAAGAAATTTACTGCTTTAACTGCTAAATATCTAAGTTATGTTTTCACAGTCGACATTTTTTACGTTCATTTTCTATCGCCATGAAGGCAAACAATTTACACATTGTCAAATTATCTTCGAATAAAAGAGCCAGAAATACGTAGTCTAGAAAAGATTGATTCTCAAAGCTGAATCCCCTAAAACAAATTCATCCATTAGTAACCAAACAAAAAACAAGGAAACTTAGTAAGATTTTTATTTTCTCTCCCTAGCTTTTCTTCAAAGCAAATCCAACTAATTGAAGGATAGAGAAAACGTGACATACCATTTGAATCATCTGTTGCATAATCAGAGTCCGAGGCACCATCGTAGTAATCATCTTCCTCATTTACTTGCACCCTGAAGTACGCAAATCATGTTTCAGTGCAATAATCACATTTATGAATAAACCAAATCACAGAAAATTAGATGATAAGATAAGAGAAGTCCATACAGAGGATATGTGGTTTCCATAGCCTCGTTATCAATTCCATTTGGATTCTCCTGCACAGTATACAAGTCGTACACATAGTCTGATCTAGCAGACTGATTCATACCACAGTCCATGGATTCTGTTTGTGACGACAATAATTACTAATCAGCACTATCTGAAAGCAGTAATCAAACTAGGCAGATTTTCTCCTAGTTAAACTACATGAGTACTATTCTCCTTCTCAATTTGATTGCACTTAAATTTTAAATAATGTTTAACAAATATTTACTGCTCATCTTATATGAAACTGGATGAATATTTTTGAATTTTAGTTGGTCCAGAGCATCCTGAACTAGAAAATAGCATACAGTCATAAGAAATCACTAGAAACATAGAAGTGTGTAGGATGGACCTCCTCCAAGTGCATATGCTCTCATTTCAGATTCAATCTCCTCTGCAGCTGAAGATATATGCTCTCTCAACAATGGGAGGTAGTTGCACAAGATTGCATTATCTTCTACAGAAAGACGCCTGCATTCCAATGTGCGACATATTATTGCAGGCAAAAAAGAGGGAAATGGAGTATGGTGATGATAGACTAAAAATAGCTTACTCCTGCTTTGCCACTTTTCTAGAGTTCTTATCCTCGTTACCAACTTGAACAACATCATATAGATGACATATTTCATGCAGGGAATCCTCACCATCTTTCATTCTTTCCCTTCTGCTCTTCCATATTTGTTCAAAACGAGCACTTCGTACAAGATCCTGTGAACAACTGCAGACTTGAAATAACATACTAAATTTAGATCTATAAGAACTCTGTTTATCGTTATTATGAATATGTACTATTACATAACACGGATGCGGCATCTTATGTGATCTAGTTCAGCATAAGGAGTACAGTTTTATCTTTTAGCTTAGTATGAAGTTGCTTCATATAATTAACCTCCATTTGATGAGAACCCTCCATTAATTTGATGATAAAACACTTACAAAAATGATGACACGAGTTAACTTGAATGAGGAGAACTCACGAGAATCAACAAAAGTTGCAGCAACTAATACTTTCTATAGATCAGAGTTCTCTGACCACATGAAAGTGTTACAGTACAGAACTTAAACAGCTAACGAGCTAACTTACTCATATGCTGACATACTGAAATGACTTCACATGAAAGGTGTGCATACGTATGTAATACATAGTTTTCTAGTGAACCCCAAATTAATAAAATGGCTTGGATCCTTGCTTGATGCAATGGAAGACTTGACAAATTCTATGTAACAATATCACATGTTGCAGAATGGTGATAGTGCAATAAATTCTTCAACAAGTAGCCCGGGGTTTATTTTATTCAGTTTAATGCTTGACAAACTTTATCTCACAGCATTAAAAGTCAAAGTTAGGTGGTAAATTGGCAGTATAATTGATTTGCTGGTTGCTATGGAAACTAGATCCAAGTGTTAAGACATGTCCAGCCATCCGATATTGTTGCCAAGACAACAGAAGCAGCAGAACAAACTATATATCAGATGGTGGAGTTTTCTTGAAAAAGAAATATAATATTGAACAAAGTATTGTTATCCATCTATGCTTTAAACTAATATCAAGCAACACAGGAAAGAAAAATAGGTTCTCTCCAGATCATTTAGTGGATAACTAGAAACTAATGCACATATCAGAGATAGTATTCCTAAATGCCCATATGAAATAAATACTTGATCACAACCACTTCTTTCTCTACTTTGCAAGGCAGCTGTTGACAAATGTCATGGTAGCAAACTTGTTGCAAAGCAGATATTTATTCATCTCAGAAATAAGGAATCAGAACCTGGATCAGAAACGATATACATGTTTATCGTACTCTAAGAAAACTGCATGCACACATAAAGATACGCATGATCTCGCATGCCCTATGTGGAAATTTGTGACAGCCTACGGAAGAAATTAAGACATCGAGAACATACCTCATGCTTTTGTCTAGCTGTATACCTTAGCTGCTCTTGCTTCTGTTGGCATAAAGCACAAACTATCAAGACCAGTGATATTGTTGCTTAATAATTCAAAGAAGGAAAAGAAGGAAAACCAGAAAAATGAAGAAAATGAATCGATCAAGAGCAAAGAGGCTTAAGGTCCTTTGACAATATACTATCATAGACAGCTCGTCCATGAAAAAACATCAGTGTTATACATTGAACTCACAAAGAATTTACTGTACTCACTTTGTCTTGTTTGAGCCGGCTCCTCCTCTCCTCAATCTTCCCTTTTGAGCCACTGACATTAGTCTACAACACAATAAAAAGTCATAACTGTTGGGTTCCAAGTAAGAAACTTGATCCTTCTTTACAAAAGCATGGCCTTCTTTGAAATTCACATGCACTACCGAGATGCAATTTATGGCTAAGGGAAAAAATGTTAATCTCTAAATAACATTTTTGTCTAACAAGTGACTAGTATCAACAAATTTAAAGCTACATACGTTAAATCATATATGAATAAGTTTAAATAAAAAAGAATAAGGTTAAAAGCAAACCAGGTAAGACTGCAAAACATCTTCAGCATCCTCAGAGCTACTTATGGTCTCAACATGTTGTACTAAAAGCTTCTTACTTCTTGTCTCTGTTAGAGCTGCAATTACCAAAAACACATAGAAAAAAGAGTAACCCATGCAACAAAGGTGAGACAATTACAAATGATAAGGGGTTTTGGATTGAAGGGAAGTGGTAATGGGCAGTTCTATTTGTTAGACAACTTTCAGGGCATTTAGTTTTTCAATATTGGGTAATTTGCATCTTATTAATTTCATTTCTTCGCATGACAACGATGATATCAGAAAATGGAAACGGGATGATAAAGGTTTACAATGAAATCACATCACCAATTCTTAATAGATAGGGGTTTCAGATCCCATCAAGGGCATATCGAGCTCCTGTAGACATTCAAATGTTATTATGGCTTGTTCTTAGGAAGAAACTGAATACAAAAGGTATGTTGATTAGAAAAGGAATTCGAATAGATTCTATTTGTGTGATTTGTGGTTTGGAAGAAGAAACACTTGATCCCTTGTTTCTCAAGTGTAGCTTTGTGCTTTATTTGGGGAATCCCTTGAATCATAAATTTAATGTGATTAATTTGCCTAACTCTTTTCTCTCAGTTTGGACTATGTGGAGATTACAGAACATATTTGCAGAACAGAGATGTGCATGAGAAGCCTTCTGTTGTACCTTGATTTGGAGCATTTGAAAATAAAGAAATAATAGAATTTTTCTTCACAAGGGTAAACATTCACTTGAAATATGGAAGAAAATTACTTACTTTGCAGATTTCTGGTTAGGGAATATTGTTTCAAAGATGTAGGGAGCAAAAACTTTTAAAAGAAGTCCAAGATCTACTGATGCTACTATGAAGTATGAAGTACTGTTGTCCTCCGTAGCAGTACGAGTGATCATATGTGGCCTTGGGAGTGTAATCCTTATATGTAGACAACCATTCAGGCAATAAAGCAGGCCGGGTTTCACTTTGAAGCCCCATCCTTTCTCTCGAAAAGGAAATACAAAGAAAACATTGAAAATTATTTTTCAATCAAAGTAAAGATCTTTAACATAGTTCACTTTTTTGTAATCCCCTTACATAAATCACCAGCATTCGTCTGACTTTATTTTTTCTTTAGCCAAAATGAACTTACACAACATTTTTATTATTATTACAGATATTTGCATAATCTAAGCATAAAGTCACAAAACTGTCGAAAAACTGAGGATTTCAAAGACAGGAAACAGTAAAATTGTCAAATCTTTACAGATTAAAACAACGTATACATCTAAACCCTAGGAAATTCTAATCAAATTCATACCTTTCCCCAAAGAATCAGAAACCGAGAGGCTCTCAAGATCCAAGAGCGTCCTCTTCGCCGGCCTTTCATTAATCTCCAACCCTAGAGCACCAAATTCTCCATTACAAAAACCAATAAATCTAGCAAAAACATCGAAAAGAAGCAAAGAAACTCACAGAAAGCATCGAGCCTCTCCTGGTTCGCCTTCCTCTTCACTCTGACGACCACCGGCTTGTTCTCCGTCAGCTTCGATTGCGAGGAGGATGAAGAAGAGGCCTCGCTGGGCTCCGCCATGGATTGGAGAGAAGGAATGCGGTAAAAATTGGTGATTTTAGGGTTAGGGTTTTGAGGTTTAGGGTTTTTCTCTGGGTTTGCGAATCGTAATCGAACCGGACTGGTGCAGCACCGAATCCGTTAACTCAGTTGGTTAAATTTGGGCCGTGGTTCAATTAGAGGCCTTGGGCTCTCAGCCCATTTTTGGATATTACTAGAACTTTTCGGGTTAATAACAGAGAAAACCTTTTAACTTTGGGGAGCTTCGCTGATAACACCCTAACTAGTTAAACCCGACAAAACCCTTTGAGGGGTTTTGCATATGGGCCCCTGGAACTTCTTTTATTCCATTAAAATCTTTGAAGAATTTTCACTTTAACATCAAAAGTAACACCGAACGAAAATTACCCCCTAGCCCTAAGAGAAAACAACTTTTTTTAATCCTTTTTGTATCTCCATCAAAATTTGAGTATTTATTTATATTAGTACCTCGAATTTTCATAATTTGCAATTAGTCCCCAAAATCTCCATACTTCGGATATTTCATTGTTTTGAAATTAGTATTCCAATCTTTTAATGCCTCATGCCGGAAACGAGTCAATTGAGAACGAAATGAAGAGAAGAATGAAATAGAATAAATGTGGTAATGAAATATTTTTTTCCATTCTCACATTTAGCTCTGATTGGAGAATGAATCAAGGATGACAATCTTATTATTTTTGATATCAAATAACTAATAATCAAGAACGAAATTTCTAGCTTCAAAAAACACATCGTTTTTAATAAGAATAAACGAGAAGCGGGAATTAATATTTCATTCACATGCATCCCGCGCGTGTCAAAAAAAACCGTGGTTAGTATTTGGAGCTTAGAAATGATCAGGGCGGGCTCAGTTGGCCCATTTGGCTGCCAACCCCCTCAAACTAACACCCAATACCAAAACGTTTGCTCTAATTTCAAATAACCCCTCCAGACTTTTAATTACAGTAAACCCCTTTAAGGTTGTTCGCCTTAACCTCCACAAGATGACACCGTCAAGTCTAACACGAGACTGAAAAGACGAAAATACCTCTCTGCCCTCACCAAATCACTCTTCTATCCTTTCAGCAGTTCTATTAATTTTTCAACACCTGAGGGGTATTTTAGAGGCGATGATCACATCAGTACTGAGCCATATGCGAAATTGTCAAGGCAGAACTTGGATTCATCAGAGAAATTAACCTCCCTAGCCATTAAACTATTGCACTAATACATTAATTAAGCTCCATTAGCACTAAAACACCTCCACAATTACATTGTTACATTCCACAGTCTCGCCAGCGTCTAAGCGGAGGCGATTGGTGCCAGTTTTTCGTCATCGTCGATTCCATCAGCGCGCTCGTCGTCGTGGTAGTGCATGATTGCCGCGCCAGAGAGCACCGCCAGCGTCAGCGTCTGCGCTTGCATCCTACAAAACCATGACCCGAACCTATTCAAGATATTGCAAAATGAGCTACCAAGATATACACAAACATAATTTGATTTGTACTGATTGTCACATCGAAAGATGCGGGGAGCTCGTTTACTTTTTTTCTCGTTTTGAAATTAGTACCTTGCGTGTATCAACTTGAGACTCGTCTTCAACGGCGATTTCTTCATGGAGTACGCGAGCGACGCTCCAAGGGCCGAAGCCCAACAAGTTCCTAGCATATTAACATTGAATGAAAAGTGGCCATATTTGCAAATAATAGTGATAGAATTAACGAGCTTGAATGTTAATACTACCAACACTCGCAAGCTTGTGCTCAGAGATCCAAGACTGCAACGAGCCCATATCTTCAGTAGCTGTTTGCAGCAATGAGGGAGAGTTTTGGCATGAGAATTGAGCTACTGCTAAGCTTTAGAGAGGGTTATATAGGAGAAAATGTCCCATTGTTTTCTCTAGTAAACCACTGGCGTTGCTCAAAGTTAGGGTACTTTGGATAAAGTGATGCTTTTGTTGATGGATTCAGGTTAATATAATGGGCAGAGTCTCTGTGAGCGACTGAGTCATTTGGATTTTGGTTATAAGAGCACGTGGTTTCACCGTAAGAATAGTAGAGAGACCACTACTTCTAATCCTAACCGTTAATTATTTAGTAGACGGTTATAATACAATATAGATATAACACTCACCATACCCCTGTGTATTACACTCATTCTTAATTTGTATTTAAAGAAAAAATTACAATCATTGACTAGATAATTAATAGTTATGATTATGTAGTAGTCCCTTCGCTATTTTTTTTAGTAGTGAAGAGGATCCAAATCCTATTATACCCACCCTGAAGTTCTTAAAATTTGCGCTTTAATACCTCAATTATATAAACGCGAGAAGACACACGTCCGAAAATTCTCAACTTAATTTTAATTTGGTAAGATACAATTAAAAATGTTAAATTAATATGATATGGCGTTGGAGGTAGTCAGCCCATTAAATTGTTAGCAGTTGTGATCTATCCACCGTCCAAGGCCCAAAGCCCAAAGACCCTTGGCAATTGTGAGTCTATCCACACTCCAAGGCCCAAGTTTCCGAATGAAATAGCCCAAGCCTAAATGATTTTTGCAAATAATAAAATAATTCTTAACTTTGAAACTTCACCTATATAAGGAATCCTGTTTAATTTTTGAAATAAATCTTCCATTAATAGTTCTATAACTTGCACATGATTCATGCAGATCTGATAGCATTCATTTGTAGTAAAATTTATTCTTAATTATTTTCATACGGAGTTTTCTTTTTTTTGTGAATCTTTAACTTTCAGTTGCTTAATATTAGCTTAAATTTATTCTATATTGTTTGTTGCTTTCCAAGTAATAAATCTACCCAAACTTTGTAAGTACATATTTTTGTCGTATGATCACTAACTTACTTTTTTGAAGGAGGTAATAAAAAAATTTCCGGCAGCTAAGGGTTTGTTCATTATTTTACATTGGTCAAATATAGGGCTAAACAAAAATTCCTGTAAAAAAAGGGGTAACCAGACATTTTACATTGGTTCCTTCCCCTCTCTCTCTTGGTCCACACAAATCCAGTCTCTTGTCGCCTCAATTCAAACTCCCGCCCTCTGAAACCCTAAACCCTAACCCTAACCTCTCGTCTCCATGCGAAACCCTAATGGAGAACCGATGCGGATCCAGCGCCAGCAGTAGCAGAATTAGGAGGAAACCCTTCTCCGATCTCACCAACTCGCCTTCCCCCCTTCTCAGATCCAAACCCAAGCCCAAACCCAAACCCAAACCCAAACCCGACCCGAAACCCAAAGGCCCGGAGCCCGCTTTCTCCTCAACCGCCAACGAGGGAGAGAACTGCGGGGATCTTCAGAGCTCGGCGGCATCGACTGCTGGTAAAGTTCATCGCTTCTCAAATTTTCTAGGGTTTGTAGAAATTTATGGGATGAAATTGAGAATTTTTTGCTTAGATCTTTGTCGGCATAAGTTTATTCCTGTAAAGTTTGCACCTTTTTGTCATATGTTGTGCGTTAAACACTGGAAAAAATTTTGGTCTCAGTAGCGTAGATATGGGCAATGATGAAATTGGGAAGTTCTTTTTAGGTATTTTTTTTGACATAATTCTTATTTTTTGAGAACTATAGGGTTGAAATAGAGAAAACTTAAGTTGAAAGGGAATCTAATTTACTGAGTAAATGTGCTTCGAGTTCGCCAAAAAATGGTTGACTTGATAAATTTTATTAAAGAAAGATCTTGCTATTATACCATTAAATAGTTTCACAAAGTCGGGAGAACATTTGGGATACATAATTTTGTCATGCTTTAAACAATTTGGAAGCATTTCTGCATAATAGTGTGCTCGATGTACAGTCAATTAGTTTGTGCGTACAAGTCAACAGAGAATGGTAATAATGAAACTAAAAGTTGTAGTAATTCTAGGAACTAATAGTAGACTTAGTAGTGGTACTAGTTACAGTAATAAAGGTAATATTGGTATTTGCTATATTTCTAGACAAAGTTGGACCCATGATCAGCAACTTGTAATGCATGCTCAAAATTGTGGTGCATTAGCAACCTCAAACAATGATATAAACATTCTAATACACGACAACCTTTTAATTTCTTGCAATCATCCTTTTAATGTAATGGATGTCTTTCCTCACCATTAATGAAACTTGTGGAAAGAGGACTCCCGGAGAGAACATAAACGAATTTCCTTTTGAAAGGAGTAGAAAAAGAGGTAAATATCAAGAGAGTTTAATTGGGAGGTGCAAGAGCTATTTCCAATACATTTATAATCAGTCATTGTTTGTTGAGAAGAGGAAAATGGTAAATAATTTTTGTTAGGATTTGCTAACTGCCCTTATTTACCATTTTCCTCAGTGATTGTTTGTTGAGAAGAGGAAAATGGTAAATAATTTTTGTTAGAATTTTGCTAACTGCCCTTATTTACCATTTTCCTCTTCTCAACAAACTATGACTGGTTATAAGTGTGTTGGAAATAGCTCTTGAACCTCCGAATTAAACTATATTCATATATACCTCTTTTTCTACCCGCCAAAAAGAAATTCATTTTATGTTCTCTCTGGGAAAATGTATTTCCTTCAAATTACGTGCCTAATAAAGTCTACCCTTAGTTTGATTATAGTCAGAGAGAGCTCAAATTATGTTTATGAGACTTGTCCTTTGCATAGCATCATGTTTGCTCCTTCTATGAAGACTTCGATTGAATTTCATATTGCGGTTACACATGTGCTGTAATATATGCTAAATGTGAAATTAAAGGTTTCTTTTTTCCACTGTTAAAAGGATAAAGTGGTGAAATAACTGTTATATCCTTGCCGTTCGTTGAGGATCAATGGACTGCAATGGTATTCAATGACCAATCTTTGCTTACTGTTTGGAGTTCTGACATGCATGTTTAACATTGTTAATTCCTTTCAATCATGAGATAATATGATACTTAGGATTCTCTCTGTTTTTTTTTGTTTTTGTTTCTTGTTTTTGTTTTTTGTTTTGGTCAGTAATCTACTTAGGATTCTTGTTCTCGCATGTTCTTCAATCTCAAACCAAACCTGACTTTTTGTTAGCAGTTTTCCATATATAAAGTTGATTTTTTGACATTTTCATATTTATACTCATCACAGGCAAAGATGTTGACAATAATGAAAATTCAAACAATTCACGACCAGTTAAAGTTAGAAGAAAGGACAAGGAGATTGTTTTGGAAGCTACTTCAACTTTAAGTTGTCCTCCACCAGAACGAATAAGGAGCATTGAGTATGTTATCTATTCTACTGCCCACATGGAAAATTGATTAATTTGTTAATACAATACTTTATAGTCCATCAATTGGAAACAAATGTATTTATGTTTTCTTTGCATGATCCATAGATCACTTTAACTATTTGGTTACCTTCATTCATCTCCTATTTAATTGAACTATGTACCTGGTTGTTTCCTTAGATGTTGGCCACATCACATCTTTATAATTGCTTAAATTGATAGCAAGCTGAGAGATTTACTGCAAGAAACATTGGAAGCAGAGGTAGATCTATTTAAAAAAGAAAATAGATTGTACTCATACTATACATTGT
>JBAKGM010000365.1:39735930-39750183 GCA_037177215.1 Asparagus racemosus | reverse complement strand
TCTTATTGCGATCTAGCTCTCTTGTTGTGCCCTTTGTGCACCAGAGGTGCTGCCGAAATTTCCGCTGCGCACAACACGCTCCTCGCTCTGTCCAAGCTCTCATCGGACAACTACAGCCCGCACCAGACAGCTCCGCAACATATTCTACCTACAAGCAAATCATGATGCACACTCCTTCTCGGCAAACTGCCTTTGGAACCCAAATACAGTTTGAGAGTATACTCGGTTTATCTTATATTGCTTTATTTTAGTCTCACCTGGCTTAGGTATTAGATTCTCTCTACTTTCTCTTGTATTTAAACATCTCAGTAGACTGAATACTAGTCAAATTCTCTCACATCTCTCTATACTTATCATCATCAACACAGCTTCCAAGTTTGGATAAAATAGATGGGCACTTGTATCAAAGTAGCCCTGATTCAAATTACATCAAACAGGCAATTGCAACAGTTTTAAAAGGTGAACGTTACGTAAAATGAAGTTTAGATTAAATTCATAATAGTCCACAAAATAATTATTAACAAAGCAGAAAATAATTTAAGACTGTCCAAAAGACATTCTTTTATTGCATGAAAACAGTGGGAGTGCTAGCGAAGCGGGCTTTGACGCGGTGCATCTCAATATCCCATTGCATGTGTTTGGTATAGTTTACGTGCATATATCTCTCGCTTGGTGGGCTCCATTTTAGACATTACAAGAGATAAATTTATAAGCTATATTTAGGGAAGCCTTTGCTTTAACTGAGGTTAGTTGAGGCGTCAAATACAATCATGGTGCTGAAAATTCAACTCTAGCTAGATCAGCAAGCAAACCAAAGGAGGAACTGAGGAACACGTGGCGCGAACGCACTATTTCCTAATCTATGGAAATCCCGTGGAAGAGATTTAGCCAGCAGCTATACCTATCAGTTCACGAAGTTCAGTCTCTTGATTGTACTACATGCTTTCATGTGTTCTTGATAGGGATACTTCAACTACTAGTAATTTCAAGCGTTTGATCCTTCTTAGTTTTTCACATTGATTTTTTTTTAATTACTTGCTAACTTAATGTAGGTCGTTGGATACATTAATCACTTTACCACACACATATGCATAAAAATGTGCACTAAAAGGATTTGAATCCTCTCACATATCACTTTTAGTAGTAGAGAGACCATTTCTTCTTTCTTTCTTTTTTGGTTTTCCCGTGAGGTATCCCCACACCTTTCGCGCTTCGTGTCTGGTGCTGGCCTGAGGATTTTTTTACTTGCTGGGGGATTCGACCATGGGACCTCCCGCTATGGATCGTCTCCCAACAAGAGCTCAACAGTGGTTACAACGCTGAGCCAACCCTGCGGATTTAGAGACAATATCTTTAATTACAGCCATTTTATAATATTTAAATGATGGTTGACCCATCTTTATAAGCAATCTTTTCTTCCAAAAATAAATCATAATCGTTCATTAATTGAAAAACATAATGCATACTGAGAAAATAGTCTTTTCATTATCTAATCCGTAATCTAATTAGTTATGATCTTCACCTAAAAGTGTAGTGATTGAACCTAGCTTAGGCTCATCCTATTGTACATGATAGTGATATTTCTTATTTAGAAAGCATTGTGAGGACCACATAAAATGGCAAGAGAAGTTGATTATAACATTTAACTTGTTTTAGGAACTGCAACCATTGCACAATAGAAAGAATAGGTTGCAGAATTACTGTTATCCTCATCAACTATTTGTGTCATAAATTACCTTTTAAAAGTTTGACCATCTCATATCATCTTTTGCTCTGTTGAACTAGTAACTACGTAAAGTAAAGAGGAAAAGATACATGGAGCCTATTGAAATGGTAAAGAGAGGCCAACATCTATGTGCTTATAATTGAACTATGTTTAAAAAAAAAAAAATATTTCAACTATGTAATTAAGTTGCTTATATTTGATTGTGAGATATCTTCACAATATGTATGGAAACTATTGGGTAAACATGATTGTGAGATATCACTAGAATAACAATTACCTTTCTAACAGTTGGAAATTTGAATCTAGACCTCCATTAAGGACCCAACATCAAATGGAGTGAATTTGAGCAAGCAAACCAATAATGAGTCATGCAGTTATATATTTTGACACTATTAGCAAGGATTAAGAGACAAGTTTTTCCTGTTCTGCTTTGGAAAATATTCTGAGCTCTTATTGAAAACTTGCAGATTTTAGCCATGGTTGTTACTCGATCACATCAACTACAAAGCAATTATCCATATGTTTTAATGGAGAGAGAGAGCAATCAATTAAAAACAGGAAGAGCATTTAGGGGACTTTAATAAGACTGATATATCTAAGTAATTAAATGTTTTTAGCATGACTAGGCCTGACCATGATTATTTCATAGCAAAAATTTCTTCCAAGGTATACTACAATCAATTAATTTAAATAATTAGCCTTAGTATGCTTAAGCTATTCAAGAATATGACTCTTATGCTTTACATTCACCCAAAGTTCTCAGGACATTGGCACAAGACAAATGGTTCTGCTTTTGCTCTTTTCCTAACTACTGACATACATTTGAGTACAAGGCTAAACCATATCCCATCTCCTTAGCCATTCTTATGGGCAAAAAAAGAAAAAAGCAAAGAGCTATAACCCCCACACATCAATACCTTTTGACAAATCTTCACCCACTCCTACATTAATTTAAAGGGCAACGTCCCATTCCAAACTTGAAAAGCAATACATTCTTAATTTGCCATTAGTAATTAGTAAATAACAACAATTAACCATCAACAGCTTATTAGACACAGTTAGTGGCATAATTTATGCACTAAGCACCGGTCAACGTGGTGATAATATTTGGTGCGCCAACTATCCAGTGAACATGATCAACTAACAATTTCCCATTAAAATTTGACTCCTCCTGAACCCAGGCACAACCAAATCTAAATTGTTTATGTCCTCACATCAAACGTTTAGCCAACTAGTCCTCAAACTCCTATATAAATGTGGGTGAAGCAAGCATACTCTCCTCAAGCCAAACACACACTCTCTTCTTAAATTATTGAAGCAATGACTTCATTTTCAATGGCTTATACACCTTTGGCTATCATTCTATCCCTCTGCATTGTGAGCTCAAATGCTCACCTCTCTACTACCTTTTACTCAAGTTCATGCCCTAATCTCTTCACCACCATTAAGCCAGTCCTCCAGCATGCTATTGAAAAAGAGAAGAGAATGGGTGCCTCCATTCTTCGCCTCTTCTTCCATGACTGCTTCGTTAATGTAAGTCGATATCAAGCACATATATTTTTTAGTACCATCTTTCTTTTCAGGTTAAGTTGTAGATAACCCCCCTCATCTACGCCTTCGGTAGCACTTATCATCTCTCGGCTCATTTAAGATGCGCGCTTATCTGCAATTCCCAATTTTTATTTTTCGATTGTTTATGATGTACATAAATTTTTAGGGGTGTGATGGATCAATACTCTTGGCTGATACTCCAAACTTCGTCGGGGAGCAGCATGCTAATCCCAACAACAGATCGGCAAGAGGATTCAAAGTCATTGACAGGATCAAGACTGCGGTAGAGAAAGTTTGCCCTGGAGTTGTGTCCTGTGCTGATATCTTGGCTATTGCCGCAAGAGACTCAGTTGTCATTGTGAGTAGTACCTGCACATTCCAATCCCTATTTTTTATTAGCACTCGGAGTTTCTGACGTCTGAATAGAGTTATCTCTCTGTTATACGTACTTGTACTATAAAAAGATGTATGTTTACCGCCAATAAAAGAGTAGGGATTCTCTCTGCAGCTCACTGAAATGTCAAGAATCTCTATACAACACATTAACGATATAATTACAAAGAGATAACTCTGTTTGGACATAAGAGAGTCTAAATAGACACAAAAAAAAGTTTGGACATAATAAATTGTGCCTTTGTAATTAACCTTAATATGTATGTATATATGTTGAACTTGTTAATGTTAAATATGCAGCTTGGAGGGCCTAATTGGAAAGTGAAGTTAGGGAGGAGGGATTCAAGAACAGCCAACAAAACTGCAGCTAACAATGAGATCCCACCTCCATCCTCAAGCCTTGCAAATCTCACCTCTCTCTTTGCAGCCAAGGGGCTTTCCACTAAGGACATGGTTGCCCTCTCTGGTAAGAAAATACACAACTGTTTGAGCCCTTCATATCTTTGGAGGTTAAAAGTGGTGAACTACGTAATGGCATAAAATTTTTATGTCATTTTGTACCTTATCCTCTAGATTTTACCACAAGTACTCAAATGAGGTCTTAAAATGAGAATCCACTCTTATAATTTTACACTCTGACAAGCTCCACAGATGTCGAGCGTTTAGACCTGACGTAATTATTTTACACAACAATATACTTTCGGGAGCAAATGATAGCCGTTGTGTCTCTCCACGCTCTTGGCTAGGGTGTTGTTGACACACATTCATATCACTATCGTTTAGACCCAAATCATAACTTGAAGCTTGGATGTGTGTTCGATCTAGATATGTGCTCTATCGGTTTCATTCCATCCAAGAGCATGGATTTACGCGTCAGACTCAATTTACCCATTTTTAAATTACCTTTAAATACGTGCCGTTCAGACTTAGATTGTTCTTATATCATGTTAAATCATTCCTATTACATTAAAACTTGAAAGTTCCAATAATTTTATGCCCCAACGTGCTTCGCTCACGAACATTTTTTTTTTTTAACTCGGTCCGTGTACAATACAGGTGCACACACAATAGGCCTAGCGAGATGCACGAGCTTCAGAGCCCACATCTACAACGACTCCGATATCGACCCTTCCTTCGCCGCACTGCGGAGATCGAACTGCCCGAAGCAAAGCGGGTCGGGCGACGCGAACCTGGCTCCGTTAGACCTCCGAACTCCGACGACCTTCGACAACAACTACTACAGAAACCTCGTCGTCAAGAGAGGACTGCTGCATTCTGATCAGGAGCTGTTCAACGGCGGGTCGACTGACTCCTTGGTGAAGAGTTACAGTGGTGGAACCGGCAAATTTTACTCTGATTTTGTTGAGGGTATGATCAAGATGGGAGACGTTAGCCCCCTTGTTGGGACTAAAGGAGAGATTAGGAAGATATGTAGCAAAATTAATTAGTGGTGGTTGGCCTCAACTCGTCTAGCTTCAAAGTCGTGTAACTACTGAATTTTTACCTACGTATTTTGGGGGGGTGTGTTGAACAAAATCTTTCTCGACTTTGTATATTTCACAATTTCTTCTGAATGTGTCGTGCGCGCCTCGTGTTATGATAAAAGGATGGATGTTTCTGCCCAAATCTCAAATAAAATTTTGTCAATGTAGCTTTATTATTCATCCCCTCCCCCTTTTTTTACAAAGTTCAGGGGGTTTTATGTAGAAAAACCCAAAGTTCACGGTTTGGGGAACAACAATCATGAAAATGAAAGGGGGAAAAAAATCTTACAAAATATCTAATTTCCATATGATGATTTGTTTGGGGGAAAATTGCTGTTATCCGTGAAAGATTTCAAAGGACTAATGCTAAATAATGTTATATTTCAGGGAATTGATGCATGAAAATGACCGAAATTTTTTCTCGTTGAAAGGTGTCATTATGATAAAGCAACAGCTCGGCAAAGGGTCAGCAATTGCATCTTAGATTTAGTTTGGGAACTTTCTTGAAACTAGTTTTGACCTAAACCAGTTTAATTTGTTCTGGATTGAAGGGAGGTATACGAAAACCAAATCAATTTAAACCCAAAATTTGCCTAACAAAACCCGTTCAAGTCCTGATCTAGTTTTTTTGTGTAACTAGATAAAGACTTAATCTGGTTTTTATTCCAATAAACCATTTTAAATGGAGTTGTCAAGTAGGCCTTTAGACTATTATCTTCATGGGCACCACAAATAATTGAGAGTCTTGCCTCTCAGACTCAGAATATGCTATTTTTAGTTGCATGTGCCTCTTTCAAGCATAATAGGTGCTAATTGTTTGTGGAGGACAGAAATTTTAACAAAACTGTATATCAGTTTCTTGATAAGACTAATGACCACACCTATAAATATTTGTCTTAATGCAAATTGCACATGATGGTCACCTAGTTTCTTCAACGGAGAGAAGAAAAGAAGAACAAGAAGAAGAAATTTTTTTTCATGTTCTTTTTCCAATGCTATAGAGTGAAACTTGTTGACACAACTTTTTTATAGAAACCATCTTTAAAATATCTTCATTATAAAATCACATTTAATTTTCAATTTATACATAAACTGTCTTTAAAGTATTTTTTTTGTTGCAATAAATCATCTGGGCCAACTTTTAAGTCAAGTTTTTTCGGTTTTGCTGTAATAATTAAGTGCTCATGAGGAAGTTGTCAGAACAAAAGGAAAAAAATCAAGATAGGGAATATGAACTTTTCTGAAATGCTTATTGTAAAAAAAACTGGTTTGAGTCACTGTGTATCCTAAAACGCTAAACTTAAAACAAAATTCGACCTATTCCGGTGCAAAGATCACAAAGCCGAATTGCTTCTAGTAGCAGCAGCTTGAGTGTACTAGTGTGCACCAACCAGACCCTGCACGATCACCTTGATCAAGTTCAGATACTAGATGACCTCCTTAGTCTAACTTTGGATTATGACCTCCTCGGTCTGCCACAGAGTTGGACTCAAAGCAGGAACTGTAGTTTTTCTAGAGGATAGTTAAAGAAAGATCTGTTGCTATTCAGAAGGCTTTAATAGGTCTCTAATCTAGCCCAAGAGTTGCTAGCTTATTAATAAGAGCAACCCAAAGATCAGATCATTTACACCCACTCAGCCCACTAACTACATTAACTGGTCTATTTAATGAGCTCATTAAATAGACTTATTAAATAGAGAAGTTCAGAAGCCCAACAGCCACCCTTTAGCTGTTTTCTAAGTTGACTCCTCTAACAAGTCGAAGTCCGAGTCGAAGGACGTCTTTGAGTTGGACTACAAAACACCCATTGCACCATCATAGCATCTCAGCCTGATTAGCCCCTGTCCACGACCCGACCCAACCCGAGTATGGATCTGAGCTTAAACTTATGGAGAATTGTTAGTTAAATGAGTTGAGGCTTCCCAAAGGCAACTGTTGAATCCGTGACCTTTGATTCGTTCAAAAAAAATTTGCCACTGGGTTACAGTGTATTTTTACTATTAATATACATATTATAATATATATGTAGTTTGAAACTTAGCCTAGGTTTTGTGAAAAACTTTTATAAAAAATCTAACAGAAGTTTAGTAGTAGATGACTTCAACTTGCCTAGCTTCTAGGTTATATAATTATTGAATCTTTACCTTTGTATTTCATGTGGGTAAATTTCACAAAATCTCCATGAGTTTTGGGGTGTATTGAACAAAATCTTTCAGACACTTCTATATGCTCAAACATGATTTTCAATCTTTATTTTTTCTAAAATATTAGCTGTGATTAACTTGTCGTCTTTTGTCTTTCAATATCGAACTTGATTCTAACTTCTTGTAACATGTATGCGACATCCCAAACATATATTAGACCGATATAAAGATTTTTATTCATCGAACTAAGTTGATTGCACGGACATGGTCCTAACGCTCTGTGCAGCAAACCAATAATATATCTACACGTGTTTTATAAAATCTCACGTCAGCATCCCCTGTTCCCTTCTTTCTCTCCTCCATCCACGCTGTGCGTATTGATGTGGTCAAGAAAGAGGAAGAGAGCAAGATGAGAGAGGGGAGAGAACATGGGACGTCGTGAAGGATTCGGATCATCTCCACTATAAAAAAAGTAGTGAATAGACCACTACATAATTATAACCATTGATTATCTAGTGGGCAGTTGTGATTTTTTTTTTGCAAATTAGGAATGAGTGCAATACAAAAGGGTATGGTGAGCGTTAGATTTAGATTGTATCACAACCGCTCATTAGATAATCAACGGTTAAGACCAAAAGTATTAGTCTCTCTATTATTTTTTTAGTGGAGATAACCCAAATTTATTACTTTGACGTGTGGCAAATAGTAATTGACAGGAGTTATGATTGACATGGTACCTTGATGACGCTAGATACTTTCTCTGATAAGATATCATTATGATAAAGCAATGAGTAGGTGAAGGGTCACCTTTTGCATTTTAACTTTTGCATTTTAAGCTTAGTTTGTTAACTCTCTTGAAATCAGTTTAGTCCCAGATCAGAGAAAAGGTATACAAAAACAAAATCAGTTTAGACTAAAAACTTTTCAAGTCATGATCCTATCTTTTTTCCCCTTCTTCTTCTATTTTACACCCGTGCGTGTATACTAGAGTCAAAACTTAATCTAGTTTTGTTCCAATAAACCATTTTAAATGGGATTGCCAAGTAGGCCCTTAGGCTATTATCTTCATGGCAGCCACAAATAACCCCACAAATAATTGAGAGTCCGCCTCTAATAATATGCTACTTTATTTGCATGCATCTTTCAAGCATAATATAGGTGGTGATTGTTTGTAGAGCACAAAAATTATAACAAAACGACGTACATCACTTTCTCGATAGGACTAATGACCCACATATATAAATATTTGTCTGCATGTGAATTGTACATTACAGCTAACGAAGAAACATTATATTAATTAATAAAATCGATCACAAGTTGATCGGTTATGCAAAACTTTTATCTTTAAAAAGCACATGACTACTAAAATTCATAAGTAAAAAACAAATTATTCTCTCTGCCTTGTGGGCCCCGCCCCTTTTCCATCTAAAAGTGATGGAACAAATCTCCCCTGTAGGGGCCATCGCACCCACGAAGCCCACGGACCAAATTAATTTGTCAATATCTCTCTTGTAGGGCCCACCACACACTCGCCCATCTAACGGGACCTTGACTTTTAGTACACGTCCCCTTTTACATTTGGAAAATCACAGTTAGCTACCTCATGGGGAGCTAGCGGCGCCTACAAACGATATAAATGCCACCGTTACTTCAGCTTTACTCACGTCGGTGGCATATTTTTATGTGAGTTTTAGCCAAAAAAAAAAGGAATGGGTTATTTTTAAAGATACATTCAGCCAACTGTGTAATACTTTTACCGATTAACATCCCAAAAGATTTCACAAAACTTTCGGCTGTGTTTGATAAGGCTTATTTTTTGAAGCTTATAAGTTATACTGGCTTTTAGCTTTTTTGATAAAAATGCTATAAAAATTATTTGAGTAGAATAGTAATTTGCTTGGTCAAATCTTGCTTTTTTAAGTGAGCTTATAAACTAGTTTTTTAAAAGCTGGGGTATACCAGCTTTTTAAAATACGACTTATATGCTAACTTACTTGGCATTTTACCAAACAGATAGAAATAAAAAAGCTAGCTTAAAAGCTCGTTTCACCAAAAAATAAGCCTCCCCAAAGACTCTTTATCTCATAGTTTTTGACTTTTTAGGGATATATTGGCTGATGAATTCGTACTTGAAGTCTTTTGCGCTGGTTAGAATTGGAATGCGCCTGGTAGTCATGCAATTGAAATTCAAATGGGCCTTGAAACTCATGGAATGAGACGTAATTAGTCAATGGGATTAGCTGTAATTAAACTGAGCTCTAATGCATTTTGGGCCATCATGAAGTTGTCTCCTAGATGGATCAGGGAAGCCCATGATTAATCAGGTTGCGGGTTTAATTTTCTGTTCGGATTCGGATCAAAGTGAACGTAAAGGCTATCTAAACATGACCGGCCAAGATTTGCCAAGAAGTCAATTTTTGAGAGTTAGGCTTTTGCCTTTTGGGAGTTCTTGTATTCCTTTTTCTTTTGACGGTAGAATTTCTCCGACGTCTTTATCGTGAATGTAGTTCAAATTGGGTGAACCATGTAAATTTTTGTGTTCACAAATATTTCCGCTTGATTGTGCACAAATTCTAACACTTAGTTTTTGACTTTTTGGGGATATTTTGGCTATGAATTTAGTTGTTGTTCTTTTTCTTTTAGTACCTGCCATCTTTCTTAGAAAGAACAGTCCCGTGTTATTCATTTATAATTAGCAAATTAGTTATACGGGACTACCAGTTCGATTTATTTTTCAACTTAAAATTGATCGTTTTTCACTCAGCTCTAACAGGTTGAAAAGCGGTCGATTTTACTAATTAAATAAAAATTTGGATCAATTTTGCTAATTAAATATTAAAATTAGTTTTTAAAAATAATTTCTCCGATAGTAACTAGTTTCTTCTTTAATAAATGGAGAGAAGAAAAGATGGACAACCAGAAGAAATCTTTTTAAATAATTTACCCTAAAAAACAATGATAGGGAGGGTAAATATGAAAAAAATAAAATATTAATATTAAATTCTCACCAAACAAAAGTTGATTACGCAACGTAACTCTCAATTATTATTAGATTATTATCACGATAAATATCTCCAATAATTCCATCTCTTTCCACGTCAGCAAAATATCCCTCCTTCCCCTTTCCCTCTCTCTCTCTCATCGCGAAACTTCAACCTCAATTTCAAGTCTTTGTCTCTCTCTCTCTCTCTCTCTAGGTATTATCGCTGATCTTTCCCTTTGTAATCGATTATAAATCTTTTTCGAGCAAATAATCGCTTAAGATTTTCGTTGATCGCTTCTCTTCGTTGTGATTTGTCTCAAAAAAAAAAAAAAAAAAAATCAAGGTTAGGGCTTAATTTTACGATCTAAGGGTTTTGTTTATTATCAAGATTAATATTGTTGAATCTCTCCATATGTTGTTGTTATTTACTTATTTTCCTGCTAACTTTGTCATAATTTGTTTTGAAACAATAATTAAAAAAACCGATGAAACTGGTTTTTTTGGTGGTTTTTTTACAGTTGTTTGATTCAAGGATAGTGAAGAAAAGAACAAAATAATAAAGTGGTAGAATAAAAATCGATTTTTTTAGGTACCATGTGAATGTAAGTTCCTTCAGCTGATTGTTATAGTTGAATTGCGTAATACCGCTTCTTTTTGTGATTTTGTTCTTCATGTAGGTTAAAAATGTTTAGATAGTCTCTGATAATTTTGTTGTTCATGTGTTTCTATGCTGGTAGCGGCAGAGGTTTCTATATTATTTTGATCTCTTTCTATGTAGTTGGCAAATCGTTGCCGCATCTGCATTTTCATTGGAAGCAAGTTCTTGGTGTTCTATATATATTTATATTATACTCTATCACTCCTAAGCCTTTGATCCATTGACATTATGTTGGCTATTATGCAGGATTTGACGCATTGATGATTACAAAAGTTTGTTTATATTATATTCTACACATATGACTAATTTTTTTCATTAATTATAAAAACCTAGTTACAGAATATATCATACATTAATGACCAAAATCTTCCCTTTTCGCCGAATAAAGTTGTGTCTGCGGTGCAATAACGTTTCTGATGAATTTTTTATTGCAGGTGATATGGCATTTGGAAACGGGTTTTTCCTTCTTCTCACATTGCTCATCTATTGGACCTATGCAGATGCTAGAAGTTTTGTCAGCGATGATATTATGGGTAAGCATCAATTTTCTCCTGTTATTTTTCTTGTGTTCTCTTAGTGTATTTGTACTCGTGCAAAGATTCCATTCTTGTAGTAAATTATATGATCACTACATAATTAGGTTTCTTCTGAATGTTACGCTGTTTAGATGATCAACTTCATAGAATCATTTTTGACATTATCTAAACCTTATCCTATTAATCGGGATAATCCGCTGTGTAGCACAATCCTTCCTAAAAATATTGACTGATTTTTTTTTCTTTTCAACTCACTGTGGTCTGTTGGCAATCCTTTAAATTGGCTCAAAATTCCTTGTCGACCTCGGAATTATGGCAAGGGGGGAACTAGAAATAAATCCTGAGACTAGCTGGCCTGTAGTAAAACCTACCATGTTGATCATTTAGTTCACAACTATTATCTCAGTAGCTGCTATTCATTTTGAGGATTTGTCTGCAAAAACCTCAAATCGTGTTGCTTTAAATTCTGTTTTCCTTTAAATTCTGTATCCAGTCCGTATTGCTGATGTCACTCTTAAGCTTTCAGTAGATGAGTAATTATGAGCGTAAGCTGTAAATGATCTGTTTGAATGCTACAGTACAGCTAATCTTCAAAATGCAAGTTGAAAGGTATTATTTGAATTGTCTTCTTAGTTCCAGAAACTACCGTTAACTTTTCTTGGATAAATGCATTTTTCATTGTTAATCAGATACTAAATTACATACATTGTGTTCTCTAAATAAGATCCACTGATTAAGGAGGATCCTAGTAATTTTTTAATCACTGGTGTAGTGATATGCGTGAAGTACTGGTGGGTCATTATTGGCACATTTAATAAGTTGATCTAAACAACAGAAACTTATTTTGACATGGTGATGGTTATGAAGCAGCTTCTCTTGAGCATATGTATGAATAAGGTAGGACTTGATATTACCTAGATGGAAGTTGCATAGGGAACTGAAAATCTTTCTGCAAAAGTCTTAACCTTCTGACCTGTAGAACATGATTCAGGAAAAGCATAGCTATACCTACATATGGGTGCTTCTAGATCTTCCGATTTGTAACCCGCCTAACCCATTGCTTCAAAAAGATTTGGTTATTTGCTCAATCACTGTAAACCTGTCTATAATGCATTTGATATTTTCATGTAAAAGTGAAAATAATCTCAGCGAGAAAGCAATCCAAGCTGATATGTATTTCCTTTTTCCTGTTGTGCCCATGGATAACAATGTTCAAGGGGGTGAAAGTCCAAAAGCATTAAAAAGAAATGAACAATTGTGTACGTTATGTGAAGAATACACTGCTCTGGCAACTGATTATCTCAATGCCAACAAGACTGAGACTGAAGTAATGAAAACTCTCCATCAAGCTTGTTCGCAGATGCATTCCTTTGAACAACAGGTACGCTGATCCTTTGCCGGATTAGAGAATTGTCTCTCAGGTAGCATTTAAAATTTCATGTGGACGTTTTTTCTTTGGATTATGCTCTGATAATTGTTTTGCAGTGTGTCATATTGGTTGACTACTATGGACAACTCTTCTTCAGTGAGATTGGTAAAATACGTCCGGATGAGTTCTGCAGAAAGGTCAATCTGTGTGAGAGGGTCTCTACTCCTGTATCAACGAGAGAGGACACTTGCAAGCTTTGCCGTCAAGTTGTCACTGAAATAGTCACTAAACTGAAAGATCCTGATTCACAGGTAGTCAACTGTCTCTCTCTAGGTTCTGTTTTTATCGAAGTCTCATGCTTTTGCTTCGAATTCAGCACGTCCCGTTGCTTTAGATATGATCATAAATATGAAAATATTTAGAAGTGATTGGAAGAGCGTCTTGCCCTAACAGTTTTTGCATTGCCGATGATTGATATCTGATGGCACGTGCTCTTTGGTTAATTTACAGATGGAGATTATTCAGATACTTCTCAAAGAATGCAACAGAATGGAGCAGTACGCTAAGGAGGTACTTATGTGCTAACTTATAATTAGCTAAAAGAGGTTTAAATGTTTAACTATAAGAATGGATGCTATAAGTTAAAAGCCAATGGAATACATTTTGTCAATGATACACGTGCAATTCAATTTTGGTCCTAAATCCTGCTGCTGTTCATCGAATATTGATTAATTTCTTGTATAACTTTTTTTTTGTTTATTTGAAAAGTGCAAGAGATTGGTGTTTCGTTATGGCCCGCTTATCCTGGCCAACGGCGAGAAGTTTCTGGAATCAAGCGACATCTGTGCTTCCATCCATGCTTGTAAAGCTAATCAAGAAGATGGTGAACCAGTGACTATATCAGAGCCACTTGTCCTTGATGCGTGATATTATGGTAGGCATCATGGGAGCATCTAGAGCTACAATTCATAATTTTATGGTCTCTGTATATACGTTTCTTGTGAAACCACAAGATGCATTTCCTACTTTATTCGGTTCTAGATTAAGTGTGATCTGCACTTTGGCTATGTTTCTTCTCAAGTCGATTATAAATTACTTCTTTTGCTTCTTGTGCTAAGATGTATTATTGTGTTACTTCTCTGGTTATACATTTAAACTACCACGAGCATTTTGCAGCCTTTTTCATTCTGTTTTGGATTGCAGCTTGAAAGTGGTCTGCACTTTGACTATGTTTTTGTCGAGTTTATTGTTTGCTAAGTGATTGGGTTTGCTTCACTGGTTATTTAAGAGTTAATTGCACATTGGCCCCTGTTGTTTTTGTTGTGCGCAGCAGAAATTTCGGCAGCACCTCTGGTGCACAACAAGAGAGTAAGATCACAATTAAATTCTCGTTTCTCTAAGGAAACAAG
>JBAKGM010000365.1:39721038-39733549 GCA_037177215.1 Asparagus racemosus | reverse complement strand
GTTGATGGCGAAAGAGATAGTAGGAGGGAGACGGAGCGGAGGAGGCGTGAGAGGAGGCGGGAGAAAGATAAAGGGTCAAATAAGAGTAATTCAGATGGGGAAGATCTTGAGAAGAGGACAAGCAAAGAGAATGAGAACAAGCGGGAGTTTGATAAGAGGAGTCAGATACAGAGAACAAAGGCTACTGCAGAGAGTTTAAAGTCACAATCGCCGGAAGGTAACGGGAATAAGGTGGGAGGGAATAAGACCAGGTACTTTGATAGGATGAAAGGAACTCTTTTATCGTCTTCTAGAAGTTTCAATGGTACATCATTTTTTGGGAGGAATGCTCAGACTGCTGTCAATGTTACCAAAGTTAGTAAACCGGCAGGTGGGTTCATAGATAATGGTCAGAATTCTGGGATTAAAAAGGATACTCATTCTTCAGGGAATGCAATTGGGAAATCTACTCCAAATGGAGACCATCGACCTGTGAGTTATTATTTGTTAAAACTGATTGTTCCCGCTCTATTTTTTCTATCTTAATGAAGCATCAAAGATTTTAATTCCTATTTTCTTTGCATCCTTTTGTTCTGCTACTTTTCTTTCCCAGGTGGAGATGGATGTACTGCCACGAGCAACTGTCCCAAAAAAGTCTTGGCATCAGCTATTTACTCGTTCTTCTGCTGTTTCTCCAGATCCAGATACAAATACTGTTACATTTGGAAATCCTAATTGCCAACCGGAAGCTAGAAGTGTTCTTGACCAGAAAGCATTTCCTAGTTATTCTGTTGATAATCAATTCAATTTTCGGCGATCATTGCCTCTTGCTGGCTATTCGTTGCCAAACTCATCAAATGGAAGTTTGGCTTCAAACTTTACGTCTGACTCTATGTTTCCTCCTATTAAAGAACCAATCCACAATGGATCAATAGAAGACTCTGAGCTATTTGAAGAACCATGTTATGTTCCAGATCCTCTATCATTACTAGGGCCTGTTTCTGATCAACTTGACAAATTCCCTTTGGACCTTGGGAGTGGATTTATTGAAACGGATAAGTTGGAGACTCCTCGTGTTCTCAAGAATGCATCTGCTTCAGCTGAAGTGAGCAAGCCTTCACCTATTGAGTCCCCTCTCTCCAGGTCACGAGATGAAGGACTAGTTTCACGTACTCCAAAGTCACAGAAGTTGCATTCTTCAAAATCAGATGAATCGAATGACATGCAAGGGACACGAACATGGCAAATGTGGGGCACCCCACTGGCTTGGGATGGACTTGGTCTTACAGATGGACCTTCCAACTGGTTTTCACCTTTGGTACAAAGCAAATCTTACCAAGATGTATCCTGTACTTTGGGTCACAATCCTATAGTATCTCAAGTTGGAACAGGAATCCCTTTGCCTAGCATACTTACTCCTCGAAAGGCTGTTGGTACTCTCCAGAATGGTGGGACATTCAGTCCTCTTGGTCCTGGTTTGTTGAATGGCCGTGATCCATGGGTCCAGAATTCCTCATTCCCATCACCATTGCCGGTTGATGGAGAAAACCACTTCTTGCCTCTGGATCTCATGGACAATATTGCTCAGAATGAGGCGACATATGGTAGTTCGACTAGCGGAGCAGCTGTACATCATTTTGAGGTGCCTCGAGCTAATGACTGGTCTAAGTAAGAAACCTATATTCAAAATTTCAGTTTTGTTGTCAATTGAATTAGCATTTTTGATTCAATGTTGATCCAACATTCGTTGCATGTTCTATTTTAGAAATTTGTGAGGGTGGTATTTGAAGTCTAGTAGAATTGCACATGAATATTCTCACATGGGAGATATGCTGTAGTTAATAGATGATGATATCATTTAGATGTTTTTGTTGTATGTTATTGTTAGCCATGCCAGAACTCATGTTTCTCAAAACCTATCTGAGAATGTATCAGTCATTTAGTTTAAACTGAAAACACCTATTTGTGCATATGCAAATAGCTTGGCTAGATTTAGGACTATAAACTGGCTTCTGCTTGGTGATCCTTTTTTTTCCATATGTTTCTCGTGGACTGGCATTCCTTCTAAAAGCAGTAGGGTCCCTCTTTAGGATAAATAATTGGACCACGAACTCTGCAAAATTCTAACATGATTTTGGGATTAGGAGATATTGAGTGCAGTTATAGGCGCCGGATCTGTTGAAGAATTTTATTCAGAGAAAAGTATTTAATGTTATGTATTATTTGAGTGCATTATTCAATATACATCAAAAACTTAAGAGTATTATCCTTTTAGGATCTATCTATATTATGATCTCCTTTATACAATAGACATATAAATGTATTACCCCTTCAATGATAAAGTGATCTTTTTCTTATCATAGTATCAAAGCCAGTTAATTAACGCTAGTCCCTCTTTCTTCTTCATTATTCTCAGAGATGTCAAGGGGTTTTTTGCCGCCATCTACCACGACATTAACGCTTCCCCTTGATGACTTAAGACATTATGGAATATTTATTCTTATTTTCTTCAGATCTATTGGCATTACTGATTTCCTTACATGAGATTACAAACTTAAAAAGGAAACAAAAAAATAACACCAACACCCTAATCATCGTTTGTAGTCTTTTTAAAAAAAGGAAGAAAAGAGGAGCTGTCAACATCGCCTCCTCGTCACCATTAGTATTCCAATTCCTTGTCCCGTGCCTAGTGCATGTTTCAATCCATCACCCAAAAAAAAAGATGGTTCGTTTTGTGATTTTGAGATTGGTACATTGAAAATTTATTTTGTTCGCTTTTTCGCTAGATCTTGAGATTGACTTAGGTGAAAACAAGCAAAATTAACCTGTGTGATGCTGTGGCATTTGTGTTAAAACAACCAAAAACTTATTTAAATATTTGTCTAAAAATATACCACATATCTAATCACTTAAGAAAAACTATAGCATATAATAACAAAATAGTGCAATTTACACCGTATAATGTATATGAATTTGTTGAATAGAATGAGTTAAAAATAGACTATATATCATGAACCCCCCTAACTTTGGACAATTATAAGATAACCCCTTATGACTTTGAAAATATTAGAAAACCCCTTAAGTTTATGGGTTATTAGAAAAAGCCCCTTTGACTTTGAGATTTCATCAGAACACCTCCCCCAAAGCCATCGATTTTAGGGTGTGGTTCCTGATAAAATCTCAAAGTTAAAAGCGGATTTTCTGATAAAATATTAAAGTTAATGGGGGATTTTCTGATAATCCCTATACTTATGGAGGGTTTTCTAATATTTGAAAGTTGTGGGGGTTATATGATAATTGTCCAAGGTTAAGGGGGGTTTCTGATATTTAGTCTTAAAAATAATTTGGTTGAATATTTTGTGTCTAAGAGTTATTTTGGAAGTATGGGTAGCTTTTGGTTTATGGACAAAACAACATTTTTGGACGTGGATATTATAGAATTAAATAGGGATAAGTTTTATGTTTATATGTTAAAAACCTATCTATGATGCCATGATGTTAGTGCAAGAAAGAAGACAAACAAATGGTTTAAGCACTTGGTTCAAAATATACATCGCATACATAACTACTTAGAGAAAAGTAGAGAAAGTTACAATATAATATAGTACCTTACACTGTATATCAAAGAATTGAAATACTAGAGTTTAAAATTAATTTGGAGGAGTAGTTGGGACTAAGAGTGATTTTTGAAAGTTGGTGAAATTTTAAAACACGCAGATGTAAAACTTTGGATTTATCGGCAAAAAACCCATTTTGAAAGTGTGTGAGTTTAACAATAAATGCGGATACAACTTTAGATTTATAGGCAAAAAATTATCTACAATTTGTGATGCTCTGACATTAGTGTGAAAAAAGAAAAATAGATTAAATTAATTTAAATATTTTGTTAAAAAATATATTTTATACCTAACCACTTAGTTGCAAGTCATAACGCAATATTAAAAATTATCTACAATTTGATGCCGTGGCATTAGTGTGAAAAAGTCAAAATAGAAAAAATGATTTAAATTTTTATTTAAAAAAATACATTATATACCAAGCCACTTAGTTGCAAATTATAACGCGACATATTATAACGCGACATGGCAACTCACACTACATAATAAATTGCTTAAATACAAACTAGATATAAAAATAACTTATGGGGGTTCAAGTTTGGGTTTATAGGAAAAAACCTTTTTAGAAGTAGACAAGTTGAAAAAAATAGAATAAAATGTCTGGTGAAGTATTTCGGGTCTAAGAGTGAGTTTAGACGTTTACGGATTTAAAAATAAATGGGGGTGAGACTTCGGGTTTATAAGTAAAAGCGGGTTAATTTAAAATAATGGGTGTAAAAATTTGAATTTATAGGCAAAAGAAACCTTTTCATTATAACTCATATTATTATATTATTTTATTAAACATGGAGTATTTTGGTCTTTAAGAGGAAAAAAGAGAGTTATTTTTGAATGTTGGCGGGCTTAAGAATATATTGGTTATAAGTTGAGTTTATAGGCGAAATGCCCTTTATTTAGATCCCTACTTTAGTCTATATGCTAAAGTTAGGTGCACTGCAGCTTGCACAGGCCTACGCTTCGATCTCCCAAAAAAAAATTGTGAAAGAGACGGGACTCGAGCCCATGACCTTCTCTTGAAGGTTAAATGATCTAACTAAATGAGCCACTCGGCAATTGTAATTATTTAGGAAACGATATGTCTCTACTAAAAGCTATTGGGTTTAATACTATAGAATGAACAGTACAAAGACCAATATCTTTAGTAGATAGATAATGATTAATTGTTCCCTTGGTTAGTTTGACAGATTTGGAAACTGGTTCAGATGAAGATTGTTATGTTTGTTTGATTTGGGCCTAGTGTTACTGTGTTAGTGTTGGAAAAAGTTTGTTCTTTTGTTCGCATTGATTGTGATAGTATGCAAATTGTATGTTCGGGAATTAGATGATTGCATATGGAGAATTAGATGTCTGGACTCTGGTTGAAGGTTAAATATTGTCTTTTGAGACTGTTACTCTGCCTTGGTTGAAATTGGATCTTTTGATGGAAGTCAGATGAAAAAGCTTGGGCATGAGTAAGTCATTGGACAATTTTGTTGGGCCGTTGAAAAATTGCTGGAATTAGATTGCAATGCTGGACAAGGTTGTAGTTTGATTTTTCCACATCAGATCTGCAGAAGATAATGCAGAGGCAAGGGAAGCAGGTTGAGATTCTTTTTTCTCTTGGTGATTTATCTACCACAAGAGTATGAGATGACAAGACTTCCGACAATTACTCTTGCATTACAGTTTGGCTTGTTTAGTAGAGGCTGATGGGAGTGCCAATTTAAAAGAGAAATAGTAGCTTAAAATGAGCTCCCTGTAGTTGCAACAAACCTAGAACATGTGCTTCCTGAATTTGGCTATGAGATGGCTCACACACAACCAAACAACATCAAGAAGGAAAAACCATAAGTGTTAATCTGTTGGTTCGCTACGTGAATTTTTTTTCTTCCCTTTTAGCTGTTAAGGTTATCCCAGTTAACAGATGTCATATCTAATTACTAGATCCTACTCCGTGTTCTTCTAGTCCTGTATCTAGTTATCTATGTTCCATTGCCTATGTAATCTTCATGCTATTACTTTGAACAGGTGCACTTTGTGCCTTTGTTGCACGTGTTCAAAAACTATTTGAATGTTTTTCTCCTCCATCAGCCTAAAACTACTAATTTCCAATCTTGAAGATGACAGTTACGTATAATTTTTGTAAAACATAGTATAACCTAATGCATGAAGTAGCTTAACATGTTTTATCCTACAAAGCTTATGTTCCAAAAAAATGTGTAAAAAAATATATCGAAGAATTATGAAGCACAATAAGAAAACATTCTCAGAAAATAATAAGGTGCTAAACTGAAACTAATTAATTTATTAAAAACATTGTACATGAATTTGTACAAGAAATTATGCAATCCTGGTACCAGAGATAAATGAATGGAATTAATTGGGACATTTTAACGACGGTATATCACCCATGTCATCAGCTTAAATGCAGAGGGAGTGTTTTGTAGCGCTCAAAAGATGCACGCTATGGAAACACCACTTCACAATGTGCATTTTCAGGGAAAATGAAGCATCACGCTAACAATGTTTTTACCTCATGTTATGTAACATGAGGCTTCTGTTGTGTTAGGTAACACAAAAAACCAAGGTATATAACGTGGTTTTTAAACATTGCTATTTTCTTACAGGTGCACTCATTTTTCACCTTATCTATTGTGCTTAGAGAACGATCTCTCATTTATCTCATTATTATCAGGTTAGAAAAAGGATTCATGTGCTCACTCTATAACTCGTGTAAAGCCTCTACTTTTGTGCGATGAAGGAAACAGACACATACATGCGTGCAACTTGGGAGTTTATTAATTGGGCATATTTCAATGCTTGAATAACTGAATTTTACTTGCTGTGTGGCAGATGTTTCCCATTTGCTTTGACTTCTAGAACTTGATTCTCTTTTATAGTACCGACCACATTCTAGACAAAATTGTGACCTTGCAGTCTATTTAAATTTCAGTCCTTGCAAAATTAACAGATTACTGTTGTTTCATCTTTGTATATCCAGTAAATACTAATAACTGTCTGCTCTGCTTTCTATTTTTTTGCAGGGCAACAAAGGGTATGGCAGAAGTCACACATTCAATATTACCTGTGAAACCTCCAAATGTAGGCGGCCTGTTTTCGACTGGTCCAGATGTACAGTCAGTCTGGTCTTTTAACCACTAATAGGAGAGAACATAAGCAAGAAAAGTAAGCATAGTTGCTTTTCTGAGGGGAAAACCTGAAGAAAAACTAGTTTAAATGTAAGTTCTTTTTAATGAAAATGAGGTGGTCATTTGATTAGCATGAATATATATAGATGCAGCATGAATTCATGCTTCTTGACCTTTTTCATATAGCACGTTTTACCACAGGTTTCCTTTTGGGATACAAATTTTCAGTTAATATATAATCACACATTGGTTAGTATTCTCTTTTCTGCCTTCACATTCACATTTTTCAGTTGTATGTGGTTCAAAAGGATCTGTCGAGTTGCAGGTTTAACCAGGTTAGGTCTTCTTGTTTGCGTTGTTATGTGCACGTTTCTATTGTTTCTGTATTCATATTTAGGAGTTTATCTGGTACTGTATTAATTTTTTGGAGTCAGCGGACAGTCCTTAAAAGTGCTCTGTGTAAAGTATATTCTTGTTGAAGATGTTAAGAGTTTTATCCTTCAGCAGGGCTGAGAAGGAAGAAAGAATGTTCTGATCGTAAAACTATCTTTTATAAGGTGTCGAAAAGAGTATCAAGTAATGATTACCACTGCTTGAAGCTTTTATAAGATATGCAAGTTCAGTTTCTTTCCCTTTTTTCACCTTTTCTTTTTGGTATCGAGGAATCCTTGGTTTGGAGTGTTCCTTTCTTTGTTTTTTTTTTTGGGTGGCGGGGGGTGAGGGGACTGATGAGGGGAGGCTTGTCTCCAGTTTGAATCCGTAGGTTAGTCCTGTTACAGGCCACGTAAACTCCCAGAGACACGAGTCCCACTTTAATCCCCTGGGTGGTTCCTAGAGGTTTTGAAAGGCCAAAAGTTCCAAAATGATAATTATTATCTCCAAAGTTGTATTTTATTATTGGATCTTACAAATAGCTACTATTTCCGTGCAGGCGATTAGCCATTGCAGAATGAGATTATGTAAATTAAGTCAATCCCGTGAATACGAAAATTCAAACGCATAACCTTCTCTAGATGTAGATAAATTTCAAGCAACCAAGATGGACAATAGTAATATAGTAATCACCATCTCATAAAGATTAGCTCTGCAAGATATCAAAGTAGTGCTATATTTGTGCATACAATCATCACGAAATACACTAAAACAAATGGAAACAAAAACAAAATGCAAAACCACCTCCCCCCACCCCCCTCCCCACCCCACCCAAGAACCAAAAAAACCTCGAGCACTTGGAAAAAAGGATTATTTACATCCAGGTACCCCATGATAGGGCGTAATTACACGGGTGACCCTTGAAATCACGATTGGGATTACATAACTAACATTACTTAAAGTAATTTGAAGGGTGCTCAGAGTTACCCGTGTAATCTTACACTAATCTCATGGTTATTTGTGCATATATATAAACGCTCAGGTTACCCGTGTAATTACATGATACCATAGGGTGTCAGAATGTAAATAATCCTAAAATTAAAAACAAAAAATGAGTTACCAGGGAAAGATGTTGTGTGTTGTGGAAAAGTTTTGAAACCATGCACTCATTCTCCAAATTGAAAATAAATAAATAATAATAATAGGCTCTGTGTTTAGAGAGAGCAACAACATGAATGCAACCCGTTTATTAATGGGCAGGATTTGGGTTAAGGAAGTAAGTAATGCATTTATCAACCGGGTCGGATCCATGTCATAAATCAGCGGGTCGGGTTAAAATTTACCCGGGCTAGCTTAATTGCCTCTTCCACTTTCAAACTTGAAAGCTGTACAAATCCTCAAATTAGCGCTACAGAGTGATCGACCAAACAAAAAAAAATCTCTAAAATATTTAATTTCAAACCCTTTTTCAACTCACTCTCGCGATTCAGGAGTTAAGGCTGCAGTCATTTTTATTTCTTGGTATGCTCCTTTCTTTTCTTTTCTTTCTTTTTTTTGGGGTTCAATTTTAACTTAAAATTGTGAGCTTGGACTTGTTTTCGAATTATTCTTCACATTTCAACCATTAATTGTTCATTTAGATAACAATATTAATTGCCCATATTGTCAAAATGATTGCTTTGTGTTTGTGGAATGGCGCACGGAGTGCGTTTGAAGAAAAGCCTCAATAGCGACAAATCTTTTGGTAGAAGGAAAAGTGACGATTTTGATTCAAATGGGAATGATTCTTATAGGAAACATAATGAAAGTGGCAAGAGAAGATCTCGGTTCACCGAGAAAAAGTTTAGTAGAAGAGGTGGAGATGGTGATGCTAAGGAATTCGGTAGAAAACCTGGTTATACAAAAGCAAGAAGTTTTGGCAGAAATGAGTATGGTGAAGAGGTGGTAGCTTTGATTCAAGTAGGAATGATTCTTATCGAAGATATAGTGAAAGAGGGGAAAAGTTTAGTAGGAGAGGTGGAGATGGTGATGCTAAGGAATTCGGAAGAAAACATGGTTACGTAAAGCCGATGAATTTTGGTAGAAATGGGTATAGTGAAGGGAGAGGTGATAGTTTTGATTCAAATAGGAACGATTCTCATCGCAAATATAGTGAGAGAGGGGAAAGGTTTAGCAGAAGAGGTGAAGATAGCGATGGTAAGAAATTTGGAAGAGAACCAAGAGGTTATGTTAGAAATGAATATGGTGAAGGTAGAAGGAGCGATGGAGCTAGCAGAGAAATGAGGGGTCATCGAGGAAAGAGAGACGAGGGAATACCCTTTAGAAGTGAAGTAATTGATCAGCTTAGATCAAGAGGGGAAAAAATCGTTTTGAAGAAAAGAAAAGTATTCGGGATGAGAAATAGGAAGAAGAGGGACGATAGTCATGATGAAGATATGGATGAAAACAGTGATTCTGTTGAGGCATCATCTGATAAATTCAAGTTAAAATGGAAAAAGATGGATAAGAAACACAAAGATCCTGATGAAGATTCTTCTATTTCTGAGAGAAGTGACCGAACTAAAGGGAAACGAGTTGATAAGGGCGATAGCAAGGAGAAAGTGGTTAAAGAGAATAGCAAAAGTGAAGGCGGAGATGATCAAGTTGTGGAGCAAAAGCATGTGAGGCGTCAAACACGAGTTCTCAACAAATATGGGAAGAAAATAAGAGTTGTGCAAAAGAGTTCAGATGATGGCTCCGCAGAGAGAGTTGCTCCTTTGAAGAAGAAGAAGAGAGTTATCAAGATAGATCCATGTGACATCTCAAACAAAAGACTTGATGATTCCACTCCTACCGAAGGTTAGTACATTGTATTCTGTGTATAATTGTGTGACTTTTCCATGTTTTCTTTGCTTACTTTTCTTGCGGGTTTCATGCTCTATATATAGAAGCTGTCTCATCCAGTGGATATTCAAATTAGTCAAAACAAAATGAGCATAGGGAACTGAAATTTGATAATCATGATTGTTTCTTCATAATAATTTGGTACAGTAATTGTTAGTGAAGAATTTTGTTTTGTGCTTGTAAGTCATGTATAGTCATACATTTCAAATTTAATCTCCTTTTTCTCCTGTTTATGCTATCATGTTCATAGATCATGCTGAGAAGAGCGAAGAGAACGAATCTGAAATTTCAAAGAATGCTCAGTTCCGTGCTATACAACCGAGTCCTTCTATCCTTTCATTTGTGGAAGATAATGTATATCAAATACACACAGCATTTGAACTTTCTTTTAAATTGTTTTTAGTGTCTCATGTTATAAAGCATGTCGTAATAATTACTATCAATGCCAACAACAGCTCTTGGGTCGTAGGCGATTGAATGAATTGAAGGATGCTGGATACAACATTAAGCTGTCTGCACCTTTAGATAATGTTCCCTTTTCTACCAGTATCGAAAGAGAGCGGATTGAAGATAATGTATGATCCTTCTTGCATCATTGAGTGCTACTTATTTATGTCTTTTCATATTTGATTCTCACATTTCTCATTGCCACATAATTATTTCTTTACTTGGTGGGATATTTTTCCACAGGTATTCAGAAATAAGTTGGAATTTTTTGCTGCTGCAAAGATTTCCTCCTCTTTTCCACCTCCTGTATTGCCAGAGATAGCAGTTGCAGGTGTGTTGCATATATTGTTATCAAGCAAAATAAATATATGATTTTATATCTATTCGCATGTTGTATTTAAAAGATAATTATATAAGAAAACTTATGTTGCTGTATGTTTCTATTCTAATTTGGTCATCAATGCTGATGTTTGTGTACGCTTATATCTATCTTTTATGTTTGACTTTTGCTCATTCAGAAGTTAGTTATGTTAGCATGAGAGATCAATATATTTCATTTATCATAATCTAGTTGTGGCAATGGGCAGGAGAAACGTAGGGTAAGAGTAATATATTTGCCCTTACCCTAAATACACTACCTAAATATCCTATTCATGAAGTATAAGATGTCAGAGCTTACTTGGATGACTTATAATCTAAGACTTTTATTTGCTTTCTTTTGCTGGAATCTATTGGTTTAGCAGCACAGCTCCATGGAATTGACAATTTCAAAACATGCACAATCCAGTGCAACCTAATTACACTACCTAAATTTCCTATACACGAAGTACTAGATGTCAGAGCTTGCTTGGATGACTTATAATCTAAGAATTTTTATTTTCTTTCTTTAGCTGGAATCTATTGGTTTAGCAGCACAGATCCATGGAATTGACAACTACAAAACATGCACAATCCAGTGCAACAGATATGTCCATGTCTATGATTGTGAAAATTACATTGGCTTGATAGCTTGCTGTTTTTTGGGTGTTGAAGCTACATGCATAATCTTTTAAGAAGTCAGCCTATCCCTGTGTATTTTGTCTGCGTATATTTCCATTTCTTTCCATATAATGACTTTAATTGTCATCTTCATAACAAGTTTAATTGGCCATTTAGGCAGGTCAAATGTGGGAAAGTCGTCAATGCTAAATGCACTTACTAGACAGTGGGGAGTAGTAAGGACATCAGATAAGCCTGGCCTTACGCAGGTAGAATGCATTTACAATTCTAATTGAGTATAATCTAGACCTTGTGTTACTCGACATAACAACTAACTGTTTATGACCTTTTACAGACCATCAATTTTTTTAAGCTTGCTTCAAAGCTTTGTTTAGTTGATTTGCCTGGATATGGTTTTGCTTATGCCAAGGAAGAAGTGAAAGATGCGTGGGAGGAGCTGGTGAGTACCAAAAATTATTTCATTATGTCTAGTTTCTTCTAATTTTAAGTGATCATGTTGAACCCTCTGTCTTCTCTGTTCACAATATTTGGAATTCTTTGTTTTAAGAGCATCAATTTCCATTGTTTCTTTCTCATCATGCTTAAAGAATGTTTTACATGAAACAGGAATGTCATGATCCTTTTACAAAATATGTTAACATCAAAATATTTATATTCTGCTTCATTAAAGTCCCATCATAGAAGACATATCTTCATATCAAATTATAAACCAGTTTCATAATCATCCTGGTCTTTCAGGTTTCTACTAACTAAATGCATGCACTCTCTAATATGAAACCTGGATAAGTGGCTAAAGGACATAGCAAAATAGGAAACAGACCCGCCAAAGAGTAAACTAAATTATCTTGGATATGTATCAAAAGGATGGAGAGGCTGATAATATACTATGATTAGAAAAATAAATTATCTTGGCATGGAATTTTGAGGTAATTGCAGCCTGAGGCAGTTGAATTGGTTTAAGCGGATTTAAAAGAGCAGGGAGAGACATAATAGATTGTGGTTTTCCTACCATTGTTCAATCATGTCATCGTTGTTACATTTCTGTTGATGTTCTCTTTCATCCTTTCCAACTTGGTCCATATTCTG
>JBAKGM010000365.1:39661752-39672900 GCA_037177215.1 Asparagus racemosus | reverse complement strand
GAAAACATCCAATTATAGAAAATATATTCACTTTCCTTCACTTTCCATGTTTTTTAAGCGAAACAAACAGGCCCTAAGGGTCTTAGAGTAAATTATGCACATGTACTTCAGGGTCCAGTTTTTTTACTTTTTAAGAATATTTGTCAATAAATGGACTTACCTTTTCCACCTCTTTCTTGTGCAAGTTCTAAATTCACAATTGAAAAGTTTTTTTTAAAATAAAATAAATTTGATATATAATTATAAAAATCGAACCACTCAGAAAGTTGGTCGATTTTTTTTTAAAAATAAATCTTTGAACGCCCGGATAGAAATACCCAAGAGCCATTTTGGTATGTTTTGTAATTCTCCTTAACCAGTTTAGTATTAAAAGTTTCTCCGGCAACTTTTTAGTATGAAAAGTTAGTCAAAAGTGCACTTAGACCTATCTTTTCACCGCCAGCCAAATTTAGCGCACGTAAGTGGCACGTGACCTCTCGTGATGTAATTTTAGGGATGTTAGAACTCTAAGGTGGTTGTTTTTAAATGGTGTGGAATGGTTTTAGATGACTTAGGCAAAGATTAGGCGAGATTAAAAATTACACCACATGCGGTCACCAGCTACTTACACTTGCAAAATTTGGTCGGCAGCGAAAAATAGGTCTAAGTGCACTTTTGTTTGACTTTTAGCACCAGAAGGTCACCGAAGAAACTTATAATGCCAAACCGGTTAAGGAGGTTTACAAAATACCAATTTGGTAATTTAGCCAAAACTCAGGGATTTTTTAGCATGTAAGAATGCAATAGTTTTCTAGCAGATTGCAACTATAGCTACGATTACGACTTTACTGGCACCAATTAGCTTCAAGTGTAACAAACATAAAAGTTGTTAGTTTTAATATACATTCATTTCTCATGTGGCTCCAGTCTACACTACTTACACAAAGTACATAAAATGAAGCTCTAGCTGGTGAGAATTGAGCACACCTCCACGTTCTCCCAACACAACCAACAAAAAAAACTAATGACTCTGCACTGACACTTAACACCTGTCTTTTAAAATTTTGTAATTTCTCCCTAATCATAATACACTCCTCATAAACTAAATCCCTTCAAAGATTGGTTTCAGGAGCAAGAGGCAACAAAGCATCCTAACCACCCCTTTATTTTATATGCTAGCTACCCTACCTTCCACCCATCACCACTTCTTTGTTCTTTCCTTCCTCTCCTTCTCCATTCCAATCTCTCCTATTTAAAGCCCCCAAGACCATCATCTCAATCACTCACATCTTTTCTCTCTTTCCCATTATCCAGTAAATCCGATCCACTCGATAGCTGATAAGTTCCCTTAATTAACTCTTAATATCCCCTCAATTTCTCTTATCTTGTTCAAGATGTGCAACCATAATTTCAAACTATCTACCAAGACTCCCAACGCTTTGCTCCACAACCTCAATCAAACGAACACACCTAACAACACAACCCCAAGCTCACCAAAGAAAACCCACCCTCCCAAAAGCCCCCCATTTCCACCATCAAATCTCCACCCCAAGGCCCATGACACCCACTTCCCACTCAACTCACCGAAGAAGTCCAGCCCGAAAAAAGCCCATAAAAAGCCAATCAGCAGCCCAAGACTCATCTCCTCCACCTCCAAACTTCATGAAGAAGGTGATATTCAGTGTGGAGAGAAGTCAGGGATTCTGCAGAGCTTTGCAATGGTGAAGAACTCATCGGAACCGAGAAAGGAGTTTAGGGAGTCAATGATGGAGATGATCAAGGAGAACAGCTTGATGACAGTAAAGGATTTTGAGGAGCTGCTTGAATGCTACTTGTGTTTGAATTCTAAGGAGTATCATAGAGTAATTATTGAGGTGTTTGAGGAGATTTGGTTTGATATCATTGAGTTAAATGTGGACTTTGGAGTTTAGAGGAAACTATGTACTTGTACATTGTCTTGTAGTAAAATTAAGTTAATGTGACAACGCTAAGACTTTTTCCAGACTTTCTAAAGTAAAAGGTGGTCCCACTCAGGTGAAGTAGCTATAGCAAAGAGGATCTCTTGTTGCTTGAAAACTCAAAGCCTTGAAGCAAAACACCATTTAAGCAATTAAACTACACTGAAGTAAGCTAACTGAAATTATGTTTTATATCATGGTGCTATGTAATTCTATCATAGTTTGACCATAATAAGTTCCTCATCTATTCCTTTTAGAGCATGAAAAGTGCTAATCGCGGATGGACCCCTTGAACTTACTCTCCCTCTAGTTTTATTTTTGGAGATGGACTACATGAGCGAAATTTGTTTTGACTCTATTACTTTCAAAGGGCCTATTTGCCCCCCCCAAAAAAAAACACCAATCTCTCTCTCTCATGGTAAAAGAGTCAAAAGAATTCACCCAAAGAATCTATCAAATAAAATCAGAGCTTTAGCCAGTTCAAAATGAGAAAGTATCTGGTGAGAACGGTTCATAACAATAAATGTGCACTTGAGAGATATCAACCCTTGGATCAGTAAACAAATCATGAGTTCAATGATCTAGAGGCTATATCGCTTGGGTGCAAACTTTTTGTTATGAACAGTCCCGCTGGATACTTTCTTGTTCAAAATAGTGGACTATTCCCAATTAACCAATATAAAAATATCTCTTCCAACCTTCAATATAACCTCTAAGCTCAGATGTTGTGGTTTAAGCTGCAGAAAAGAGTTAGTAGTACAGTAACATGAATTATTTCAACTTCAAAGTAATAGCAACAATTTCATTTAGCCCATTTAGACACAGCACAAGCTACAGAAACCTGACCACATTTGCTACTTGAGTAGCTTACCTCATGCATAAGCTTTCAGCTTACAAGAACAAACACAAGTACTGCTAGAGATGTTGCAGCTCAACTTAAAACCTCTGCAATCTTCATTGTACAAACAACCATCAGCACACCAAAAAAACCTCTCAATGGAAAAAAAAAAAAAAACCAATCTCAAAATAAGTAACTGATCAAAAAGCTAGAATAATTCTCAGTCATATATATTATAAAAACAAGATTGGAACCCCCAATCATATTCAACATCTACCTAAGTTACAGTCACCACTAGTCTTCTTACCACCCAAGAAGGGATATATGAAAAGTTTTAAGACAGAATAAGATGGAACAGAACCTTTTATCATCACCTCCTATTTATAAAACCCTCAACAATGGGGGCCTGCTAAAAGGGGAACAACAAAATTATTAGAATGTACAGAAACACATTGCCGCAACAATACACGCCCTTCGTTTTATACCTCAGACCGAGCCTCATGAGGCAATTAAGTTAGCATTTTTTTTTCTTCTCTTCCTCATCATCCTGCAATGATATAGACTTTATAGTTTCCTGTATGTATACCAAACTTCGACTGCATTTAGCCCGAGAGAGGGGGAAAGTCGCCTTCATCTTTCAGGCGATAAGCTTGAGCCGACCTGAAAATCATTAGGATTATTTTTCTTTGAAGCAATGATAATAATATAAATTGTTTTAAATAAGACCCTCAAAGCTATGAAGTTTTTTTTAAAGTAAGACGGCCATTTAGAACAAATATTTCAATAAGACCTCATTTTGGGGGGGTCTAGTTTAGAATTATGAACATTTGAAGGTCCCATGTATAATTAACGAAGATTTGGGGTCTAATATAACAAAAACCCTAATATTTATCCTTGAAAGACAACAGAAAGGGGGGAAAAGTAGAGGCCCACGTAGCAGGTAGAGTAATATGTCATGGATAACATGGTTTAAGTCTGCAATCTCAAAAAAATGTTTGTCATCCTACGATACTTCTATGCAAATATCACTTTGGAGTTTGGACCACATTATAGGTTGGACTGGCCCGTTATCATCAACCGCAGAATGCCACATTCACAATGGCATCACATGCAGCATTTTAAACTACATTTTCTGTTGATTTGGTACATAGCTACCTTGAATGGACAATTGTTAAGACTGGACTCTAACAAATGAAAGAATTATTAATTATGTATATAGATTTTGGCCATTTGATACACGTGAGACAAAGCTCAATTTCCATAAATGGGAAGGATGAGAATACAAAAGAAAATTAGTTGTAGGAAAATCTAATTGTATCATTAGTTTTAAACAGTTCAAACCCACTTCTTAATTCTCATTAATTCTAAAAGATTCTTACACTCGATTTTCATTCACTATATGCAAGGAAACAAAACAAATTTCACTTCCATCTAAAATTGCTGAAAATTTTACCACCAGAAATGAGAGAATACTACTTTCATGAGGGCACTTCATTTCAAAAGGCCCAAAGCGTTACTATCATAGCCAGGTCAATTTTCTAAGACTAGGCATTCGAAGCTTATATAGATCATATGGGCCAAGCTAACTCTCGGCTCACTTCTGTGTATTTAAACCCTTTAGACTTTAGTCCTTTCCAATAACAAGCTACAAGAAAATCATGCAGTTGATAACCCTAATTGAATACTGTAAAGTTAATGAAAATATTATAATAAAAGTCAGTAAATTAACCAAATTAAAAGCTTGTAACGATATTTTTTTCCAAAAGGCAGTTAATCATAATATTACCTTTCCCGATTCGAACTCATTGAAGGTCCTCGCACTGTAGACACAGAGATTGTTGCCAAACCCGGAGTAGGAGGATTACCAGAATCCAAACTTGTATTTGCTTCTGGAGCAGGAGCGCTCAATGAAGCAGGACCAAAGGACCCAAACTCAAGGGGGAGGTCCCCTTCGGGTGGTGGAACCACAGAAGAAGTGGCTGGCAAAGTCTCCTTCGAGGAATTTGATGGCGAGTTCGATGCATCTGAGGGAACTGATTTCCCACTTCTACTTCCAGTAAAAGCAGGGAGTTGCACCCGTGGAGGTTGCTCACGAACACCGCTCTCCTCCAAGTTAACATTTGGTGAGGCCCTCGATCGGCCATTGCTATACTGTCTAGAGAAATGGTTATGAGGCACCGACGATTTTCCTCTACCAGGTGAATGCACCCTCTCCTTGTATGCATGATAGTTCTATAAAATGTAGAGTGCAAGCATGTAGAAAAAAATCAGTGGTATTAGAAATGAGATGTTCACAAAAACCCAATCTAAACAAAATTAAGTCACAGGTTGGATGTGATTCAATTTAGGGTTAATCACGGATAGACCCCTTACACTAGCGCCAAATTGAACTTACTTCCCTTGTGGCTCTATTGCTGCAGATAGCCCCCCTAAGTGAATCTATTGCTGCAGATAGACTCCCTGAAAAGATTTTAAACTTTTCACCAAGAGGTCTCCTGGCTCATAGATTCACTTAGGGGACTATCTGCAACAATAGAGCTACAGGTGTAATAAGTTCAATTTGGTGATAGTACAAGGGGTTTATCCGCAATTAACCCTTCGATTTATTAGACCCATTACCAACCACAACCGGTGCATTTTCAAAATAAAAGCAAGAATGTGTAATCAAATTAGCGCAGGAAAGTCCAAACTTTCCAAATTTTATCTAGACCAGATCCAGTTAGACATTACCCTTTGTAGAATCAAAACATACCGTATTGGGAAAGTAAGTGCCTGTTCCCCTTGGCTTTGGCAGATGGTCGATGCCAAAAACACCACCGGCAATGAAAGGTGAGGGTGTTGGATAAGTCCCCGTCGGTGAAAATGGAGGTCCAGGGGGCACTCCATTTGCATTCATACGAGAAAATGCACCTCGTCTCTGAGGGGGATCCCAAGAGTTATTATTATTGCGATACTGATAAGGTGAAGGAGGATAAAAAGGTAAAAGATTTCCCATCATATAATCTTGGGTCCATTGTACAAGTTGAAGGTTTCTCATGTGAATGTCTAAATCCCCACTCAGATTTGCCAATCTATTCGACTTGGAACTTCCACTAGTTCCATTTGAGCAGACTCCGATATGTGAATCTTTTGACTGTTCATTGCTCCAGCTTGACACAAGAGATCCACGAGGACTAAATCGAGATGTACCAGTTGTTGATGATTCCCTCTCACAGGAGTCATTCTGATAGTCATTTTGGGAATGGAAAAAAAGGTGGGGCATATGGTAAGGTTTTCCCTTCGGTGAGTTAATGTTTTTGCTAGTTGACACTTGAACTTTGCTTTTCTCTCCAATGTTAATGGAACCAGAGCCTCTACTGGTAAAACCCATCGAACCTCTACCTGCTACTTGACCTTCTGTTTCCATTCTTCTATCATTTTTCTCCGAGCCTGAAATCTTCATGGTGTTTATCTCTTGACATAGCTCTTCATTGGTATTATGCGACTGTAGTTCTAAAGAAAGAGAACCAGCATCTTGCACATCTGGCCTTTCTCCACTTCCATGTCTATCAAGTGTATTTGCAAAAAACACATTGACCTCATCTGCAATGCTTTCAGAAGGCAGGAGAAGTATCTGTCCTAATTTTCTAGCACCAAAGGAAAAGGCACTGCGTATCCGATAGAAGTTACCTACACAAGCACATGTGTACAAAATTAATGATCATCAATAATTAGAGGTCACAAAAATTGCTTTTCATTCATAATCTCAAAAAGACTAACCTCTACTCACGCTACGCCCCAAATTATTATTGTCCTTTAGTGGATCCACTATGTTAAGATGTTTTCGAGGAAAATTTCTCAGGGCACTTTCAGAGCCCCTTGGAGGGACAGAGAAATCATCTACGCATTTATTGAGAAATTCCTTTGTGAACAATAAACCCCCCTCATGATTTACTGGTACCTCAGCTGGTTGTGTGGAAAAAAGAAAATTTATCCAATCAAAATTACTAATGCTCGTGTATCACTTGAGCATACAGTGAGAGATCAAGAAAAAATTTACAACGAATTTCCAATCATATTTCGGGTATAGTTATGTCAAATAACTTACCCACAAGTTCTGGTAGAGATGATATTAAGACAGGACCACGCAAACTAATGCAATACCTATCCCAATCAAACTTGCTGTAATAGTCTAAAAACCTGTATAGAACCTACAAAAAAGGAGAAGCATCTAAAAGTCCTTTAAAAGCCAAAATATATGGAAAACTATCACAAGATTATGATTTCCACCAATACTCACCACCAAAGGGCCATCCAGAGACTTGTTAAAGAGATGGAATATATACAAGATCAACATCTCCAATGCATATGTAGATATCAAACCGTGGTGAGCGCCAAGGATGCGGCTCTCATAATAGCACCAAGCTTTGATTAATATAATGCTGCGCTTGAAGAGATGATCTTTGCCAATCATACGGTCTACCTAGAGGTATCACAAAATCCTGACGGATCAACAACTTATGAATGCTACCGAATGTGGAGGGAAAACAAAAGGTTGTAGTCAGCAAACCTGTTCTAGAAAACATAGTGTAGAGAGTCCACCACTCTGATTGAATGAGATGTCAACAACGATATTCTGAATGAGGCATTTGACAAGTTTAACCTGGAAAAGATAGTACAATTGTTAAATTATGTAATAATAATTTTTGTCTGATCAATCAGTACTATAAAAGAACAGATAATAAAAAGTTATGTAAGACAATTAGGTCAAATATGAAAAGTGCAGAAAGATAAAATCTTCACCATATAAATGGTATATTTCATTAAAAACAAAAAATGTGGTCAGGTACAAACATATAGCAGCAACAAACTGTAGCTTTTAACTTTCAACAGTGTTGTTCTTAAAGTTGATATATAATATTCCCCCCACTGATCGGAGTACGCCGATTACCCTCCGAACTGTACAAGATAGTTACCACCTATCATGCAGCTTTCTAACTCAACATATTTGATTTTAATGTTATATAAATTGACAAAATGTGCCAACATATATTACGGCCAAAGAGTAGTTTCCCCAAATAAACAAAAAGTGTGTTTGCCTAGATTTTGACCCTTCAGATGGCAAAATCTACAGAAAGGGAACAATTGCAAACTTGTATCTCTCAATGTTATCTTTGAAAGGGTGGATTTCTCGCACCAAACCAACTTCTATACCTCCAGTGCCAGCTGTTTTTTGCAGCTAGCTGTGCATCTGAGTTAACTCTTATTTCACTGGTGATATTTTTTCATCAAGACTCTCCAATTTCGTATGTTGTTCTATGTCATTACAACTCACATCCATTGAACACTTACAAACTAGAATATCCCCTTTTCTTTTCTTTTCTTTTTTCAGTTACAACTTTTGGGTGGTTTTATTAGATTATCCCCAAATATTTACCTTATAGAAGAGAGAACCTTTCAAGTTTCATCCGAGCAATGGTCATTGAGGTAAAAGGGATTTTTTTTTCCTTCCATAACTGTGAGCTGAGAAGTATCTTATATATATGCTCTCAGCTAAGAAGAGTTGAATCATTAAGAAATTATCTTCAATGCTTGCAATAAAATGCTAAACTAAACAATAGAAACCGAAGAAGAAGAAATAATTTAGAATATTTCAATTAGTTGAAAAGAAAACAGATAAAGAAGGGATGACCATATGGAAATGGACGGAACCTAAATAAAGGGCTAAGTATCATCAGATGTGAAAATCGACATTGCCAGTTTCAATTGTAAGAATTATGGATAAAATATGAGAAACTTTTAACTAAACTCATTAAGGAAAACAAATGCAGATAAATGAAACCTACTAGACAACTAATAAATTTTGTTACCGAAGCGATAAAGGAAAAGGCAGTGGAATGAAAGAAACCTCTGCATGGATATACTGCACATCCTTCACTTCAAACTCTGAATTATTATTTTGCTCTTGCAGTTCGAGAACATGACGAACACTGCTAGCAAATGTATCCTCAGAATTTGGAAAGCCAAGTGCAGTAAGATCTATATCTCCATCAGGAAGATATGTTTTCAATGGTACAGAACCGAACGGGAATACCTGCTCATATTTCAAATAGCAAAAAGAAAGAGAATTGAGAATGCATGCAGGAGGATACATATACCACGTAGACAAAATTTTATAATTTTATAATGAAGAAAGGGAATAAAAAGAAATAAAATACAGAATGCATAGCTAAGCTAGATAAATCTTTCTTCAAGAGTAATGTCTCACTTGCGAACTATTGAATTCTATCCTTCACACATGTTTTTAGTATATTACCGCACAGAGTGAACCTACCATGACATTAAAATATAGAAGACATAGTAAAAGAGAGCCAAACACTCAAGACAGAATAATATCTTGGAAACTATAGCTGACAACAGCTATTGATTACAAAAATCGCATCATTGCCACCAATAAAATTTGCTGCAGTACATATCAAAATGCAGCAAGATAGATTTCAAGGTCAAGGATCGTAGTGTCCTTAACTATATGTAACGACAAACATGCATTAAAAATGTATTCTCTAATTCATACAGGCTTCTAAATTAGGTTGAAATAAGGCAGTCGGTGGCTCTAAAAAAAAGCATAAGCAATTCTAATGGTATAAAAGTAATGGAAATATTGTAGGCCTACAAAATTAGTTAATAGACTAGAGTTTATAAGCAGTTATACTATGAATAGCTGAAACTGGATTAACCTGGAATCTTCTATCTATACTCATTCTTGACTTAGCATTCTGCCTCGGGCTAAAATATCTGGCTCCACCTATAATTGGAACCCGAACCAGAACCAGATTAATAGTAATTACCGACCTGTGGTTTGTTACGAAATAGTAATTGATGAATTTTGTTCATAATCAGTATGCAGTTGAATGGATATAAACAAACACAAATACCAAAATTAATGTGATTCCATATCAATACAAAAATTAATTTGATTCCTTATCTGCATTTTGACAAATATGGATACTCGTAAGTTGTATCAAATCCGCTCAAAGTTTGGATATGAACATAGGTCAAAGTGTCCAAATAAGTATCCAATGTTCTTGCTATACACAAAGACATGTATAACTGTACATACATAATAAGGTTTAATTAGTATTACATAATGCAATATAATGAGCTCATTTCCTTCTAAACTTTAGTCTTATTTTATAATTCAATAACATGATTAGTATCTAGATCTGATCAGACTCCCAACACGTTTTCGACAAATATGTAAGTGAACTCGATATTTAGTTGGATTTCTCCTACTAAGCGTGTTGTTGTTCAACAAATTTGGCTCCTTAAAACAATGCTCTTTGTTAGGAGAGTAGTCCTTCCAAAATTCTTCCTCCACCACTTTCCTCCTTTGCATTTTGTAATCCACTCTGCTTACAACTTGAGGTTAACCACAGCTTCAGCTTCCTTCCGTAAGTGCTACATTTATCGTGTAGGATTGCAATGTGGCATGCTTCACTTCATATTTGTTAGAGATATTGTGCTAACTATACTACGACCTCCACACTACTTTTGTACTATAAAAAACAAAAGTGTGGGGTCCTTCCTTGTAAATGCCAGTGATGAGTCTTTACGGATTCCACAAATGGTTTCTTATAACACAAAAGTAGTATTGAGGTTGTAATAAAACAAAACAAAAAAAATTCAAAAGAATCGAAAGTAAAAGGATAGGAACTCCACGACGTAATGTTTGAGATATAAACTATATTATAGGAATTGTTCCACAATATTTATTACGATTTAGGATTTATATTTTGTTTACTTGACAAAGTAAGAACTTTATCTACTTATTTGATATGTATGGCAGTTATCTTGCTTATTGTCATCCATAAATTACTAAAGATGTCTTAAGGGTTCAAAGAGATGCATGACAATTAGGTAGAAAACACAAATCGGGGAAGTCATTCTATTAGCAAATGTCATTGAAGGCAAAAAAGTGGAGCCAACGTTAGGGTGTAGCTTTCGCTTAGGGTCTTCAGTGGAAAAAAGTGCCAAGGGTTTTTTAAAAGAAAATTTTAAAAGTAAAACAAAAATAAAAGAAAATAGGAATTAGAAATTGAAAAAACTAGGATAAAAATATAGCTTATGATGATTCAAATTAATAGACAATAAATGAAGCACTTCGAAGAGAAATATAATAGTATCTCGTGACTATAAGGTCTAAAAAATACAATTCTACAAAGTAATGAAAATGAAGTATTTATTAAACTTTTACTGGTTAACATATTGTACAAGAATTAAGGATGATCATTACAAAGATTAAGAATATCTAATAAATACCAAAAATGTTACATGCTAAAAATAAACATGCAAATACAAAAGAAGAGGAGGACGAAAGCATGAAAGATGGCGGAT
>JBAKGM010000365.1:39631159-39644026 GCA_037177215.1 Asparagus racemosus | reverse complement strand
GACTTGTACGCCTCGTCGACTTACTTCATATATTCGTCGACCCGCTTCATGCGTTTTGTGGCGTGATTGCGTCGTCAGCGGTTCTTGGTCGCGTCGGTTGATAGTTCGTCAGTTGCGAACCCACCTTCACGAGTCTGGTTCGGGTACTAATAAGCGATTTTCAACGCCTACAATCGTCAGAGGAACCACCTGAGAACCCAACTCTGATGCTCTAACGTGTTGCATGTGTGCAGGACTCTCTTTCTATCAGAGATTCAACCATCAAAAGAGATCAAGGGGGCCTTAACCTCTTCATAATCAGCACTAAATCTCACTGTTAATCATCCGTTCATCAACAGTTGAGTGTACAGTGCAACACAGTAAACAACCATTTAGCAGAACGAACATTTGATTTACCTAAAAAATGTATTCTCTACATCAAAAGATGACATTTACAAAGTTCAGGGTGTCTGCACATAACACCCAAAGTTCAGGCTTTTTTTGTGAAATTTACCCATTTTTCCCCAACAATATTTCTCAACAGCCAAAAATTTGAAGCTCATCACCATGAAACCATCCCCTTCTTCTTCCTCCTCCTCCTACACAATCCCCATCATCACCCAAATCCTCAACCAATCCCAAACCCTAACCCAACTCAAACAAACCCAATCCATCCTCATCAAAACCAACCTCATCAAATCGCTCTCCAGTCTCCTCCCTCATCATTTCACCACCCTCATCAAATCCTACTCAACCTCAATCTTCCCCATTCAATCCCTTCACCTCTACAACCACCTCTGCCGTCTCAACCTCAAACCCAGCAGCCAAACCTTCACCTTCTCCCTCAAAGCCTGCTCCCGCGTCCCCGTCTTCGAGCTCGAACCCGATATCTTACCTTTCCTCCACAAGGGTCTTGAGATCCACTGCCGAACATTCTGTAATGGATTCGATCAGGATGTTTATGTTCAGAATTCGTTGATTACAATGTACTCAAATTGTGGGTCGATTGGTTGTGCACGCAAGGTGTTTGATGAAATGGGTCGGAAGAGTATAGTCACATGGAATGCGATGGTGGTTGCTTATAATAGACACAAAGACTTTGAGTCTGCCGATTGGGTTCTTTCCCGGATGCCGGAGAAGAATGTTTCGAGTTGGAACGGGTTAATTACGAGGCATGTGAGGGTTGGGGATGTTGCATGTGCGAGGAAGGTTTTTGATGAAATGCCTGAGAGGGATTCGGTTTCGTGGAATTCGATGATTGCAGGTTATGTTAGGGTGAAGGATTATAAGAGTGCTATTTGGATGTTTAAGAGGATGTTGAGTAATGGCTTGGAGCCGACGGAGTTGACTATGGTTTCGGTGCTTGGAGCTTGTGCAGAGACTGGAGAGATGGAGATTGGGAGAGAGATTTATGCATACTTGAAGGAGAAGACTTTTACGATTGATGGGTTCGTGGGCAATGCACTCTTGGATATGTTTGCAAAATGTGGTAATTTAGAGGTAGCAAGAGAAATATTTGATCAAATGGGTGCTAAGCATGTGAGTTGTTGGAATTCGATGATTGTGGCATTGGGAGTTCATGGCTTTTGTGATGAAGCAATAGAATTGTTCTCGAAAATGGACCAAAATCCAAACCGGCTTACTTACCTTGGAGTCTTGCTGGCTTATAGTCATAAGGGATTGGTAAACGAGGGGAAAGAGTTTTTTAGGAGGATGGTAGAAGAGTATAAGGTTAAGCCTGATATCAAACATTATGGGTGTATGATTGATATGCTTAGTAGAACGGGATTGGTGGATGAAGCATATAAGCTGGTTAAGTCAATGCCAATGAAGGCGAACTCGGTGATTTGGAAGACATTACTTGGGGCTTGTAAGGTTCATGGGAGTGTCGAGTTGGCAGAAGAAGCTTTTCAAGAGCTTAGTGCAATTGGTCCTTTGAATGACGATGATTATGTTTTGATGTCGAATATTTACGCAGAAGCTGGGAGATGGAATGGTGTTGAGCGGTTGAGATGTGGGATGATTGGGCAAAGTATTTCGAAGAAGGTAGGTTATAGTCAGATTGAGCTAAGTTGAGAGTATATAATCATGCACTTTTCGTCACTGCAAGGAGAGTTTGTGATCAGTGTGGCTAAAAAGATGGTTCCACAATGACATCCTTGAGATAAAAAAGGGCCTTGAGGGAGCCTGTTTACCGGAATACATATATGATTCTTACAATCAAGGTAAATATTTATCAAATCAATTCTCATCATATGTCTGGAAGGTGAAAATGGAGGCTTGTCCCACTCAAGTAATTCAGGGGATTAGATGCAACTTATGAAAGGCTCAACCTGTGTGAGATATTAGCCTATAGAGTTTCGGTTTTCGTGCACCTTTGGATCCTGAATGCCTATTAGTCTTAACTAATAAGTGAAGCTGCCTTTTCTACAAAATACATGTGATTTCAGCCTGGATTTTTAAAAGGTTTCGGGACCAAGAAAGTGAAGCTGAAGATTTCTCTCTTGGAATTGGGAAAGGTCCACATGGTATCACAAGGCACAACTGGGGATGAGGGAAGAGAAGGTTGTTTTTGCAGTGAAGAACATCTCTCTGGATGAATCAAATTCTTTCAGTTTAAACCCGTGAGCTTGAGTTAGGTGAGTTTCTGTTTGCGAATTGACCAAGTTGAAGAGTTAAGTATCTCTTGGGCCCAAGTACCTTGATTTGTTCTTAGAGCATCCTTAGTGAAAAGGCTAGAGATCAAAGATCTTGCTTAGGCAGATGTTTTGTTGATGAAAAAAGATCTGTGTTAACAGGAAGCACGATAATTTGAAGTGAGAAGGATGGTTGAGATTCATGCTTTTCAGCCTGAGAAACTGGAAAGAATTTGAAACTATCTTTATATCAAGATCAACTATTTTGTGTTATCAGATGGTCAGAACTTCAATGGACATGATGCAAGACAGTATGAGAAGATTCCAAATCAAAGAGAAGCATTTACGAGGAGTTTTAGAATCAGGTATGAGCTTGTACTGACTACAGAGTGGCAAAGCACCAAAATATGAGCAAGCCAAGGAAGAGGCAAACTATTAATTTTCCTTTATGAGGTAATTTCAAATTTTGGTAGCCTCTCTGCCTTTTTTTCCTTCAAAAGTAAATGAAATTACAATATAAAATTAAAGTTAACACTTTTTCCAGCTACAATGTTTTCTTATTTCGTTAATAAATTTTCATATTACACAGTCATTCAACATTTTCTTTCTCATGATGTTTTTATAGAAAATCAGAGGAAAAAAATGGAGAGTTCTCCTTGAACTAGTGATAATAGCGACAATAATGATAAAGAACGAAATATTTTGTTTATTTACATACATATAGCATCACGGTATTATATTTATACGTACTTTTTTGCCACCTGCTTGAAGAACTGCAGTTCTTTAAATTGTTAACATCTTGCAATATGATGAGCAAAAGTATCCTCACAATTTTTGAAGCATAAATTTCTTTCATCACCTTTCTCCATTAAGCAAATCTCTCGGCAATAAATATTCTTCTCCTGATATTCTTTGACACATATCTCATCCACATCAAAAGTTTGCTCACAAGCTACACAATCAGCAGACTGTGACACAAAAAGATAAGCAAGGATGATGAGTGTGGCGAAATTTACATGGAAATCCATTTGTTTGATGGTAATGAATTGGGTGTGTCAAGTATTAAATAGGGGATCTGCAGTGATTATTTATAGGAATCATAATTTTTTTTTTACCTATTTAGCTTATTATATCACACACTTAGCATGGTGTATTTTGTGTTCCATTCTGTTTGGTTTGTGTTATCCTTCTTAAACTCAAAGTTCTTGCTAATTGAGAAAAAGAAAACAAAGTTTTTTTATACCACCTCAAAATTTACCTTTCAGTCTGTTTGGATTTCACAAAGACACACTATTTGCATGTCTCAGGATCGTGTCTTTTTATTATCTACTCTCCCGGAGAAACTGGGAGATTGAAGGATAGACATCTTTCCATGACTCTCCACTTTCTCTGGAAAGGGATATAGGATGACACATGACTTTCTCTGGCAAACTCAAAAGATAGGTATCTTTCCAGGACTCCAGCGGATTCAGCTATTTCAACACTTTTAATACCAATCCATCCTTATAGCACATCTCAATAAAATGAACACAACACAGGAAACTACCCTGAATTTCTACCTCCTACATGTACCTAAATCTAAATCAAAATAATTATTATTTTGCTATTTACTCCTACTCAAATTTCAATTTCACTTTCCCAATCCAGAAGCACTACAATTACCCACAACACAACTCTGAATAAATTATTATCATCCTTTGGAAACAAATGATATTTTTATTCAAGGTTTACATTTGGATTATACTTTGGATTGAAAACGTAGTAAGGATATTATAATTTTACATCAAAATGTAGGGCTTTGAAAGGTAGATGATGATGACTTTATTTTTGGGAAAAAAGTAAATAAACAGTGATATTGCATTTATGGATTAGCAGTTTAAGAATCGGAAAGGATGGTTGCAAGTAGGTGAAAGTTAGAGACGGTACATTATTCAGTTCTTTTGTTTGCAATATGTATCTGTTCTTTTTTATTCACCATAAGGGGAATATATTCCCAGCAGGCAGATGTTCAATATATGGTTCACTTGAGAAGATTGGATGTCCTGCATACTCATACTCTCACATGGATATAAATAGTATATTTAGGATAGATGCAAAGTAAATACATGCTACTTCATTGGGTTCTAACAAGGAGCTGAGGTTATAAGCTCTGGGGTCAAGAAACAATAAACCTGTAGCAGAATATTTCCTTTTTGTAGCGTCCATGTCAAACGATGTGCATAGGTTTTCAAAAAAGGAGGATGATAGGTATTGCAACTGTCATGGGTAAGGTTTGGTTGATGATAGATCAGATGAGACTGGGATAGATGAGACGCAAATAGAACAGTGATATAGCTTAACTGTTCCTCATGATAAAGGTAACAATGACCATGAAGAGAATATTGAATCTCGCATGTGGGATACAGCAGGGGTGTTGGAGGAAGTTGCCTTTCAAGGACTTTAGAAGGCCTTGAATTGAGAGAGAGATGAATTCTGAGACGTCGGTTCATTTCTAGATTAATAGAAGGACAGATTATACATAGTGTGTTTAACCTAGCTCGCACAAGTGAGATGGCTGCCTGTGTAGTAGCAACCAAGAAGTACCAATGTGTGTGATGAAGAAGATGCTTAGAAAATAATCAAGTTGGTAGAAAATAACAAGAAATACTTACCTGATGGCTTCATGGAATTCACTATATTATAATTTTTATTGAGACTTCACATTCACTCTTTGTAGGATGCTAATGATCACTATGAAGTACTTCTTAATTTGCTCTGAATTTAATTCCCAGTGGCGAATATAACATATCCAGGACAGGCCAAGATGGTTGTTGCCATGTGAGCTTTTAATTATAGGAAGATCGAAGTGTGCTCCTTTGGTTGGATCTTATATTACATGAGACCTTCGGGAATGTCCACCATGTAGATTCTCTTAGTGAAATTGAAATATGTATATTTTAGTATTTGAAACACTTTATTCAAGGTTGACAAGCATGAGAAAGTTCTAGCAAATGTCCTCCGTCATTTTCCCCCAATCACAAATTTTCATGACCAAAGGCACCCTCAAAAATACAAGGTGACACTTAGATTACTGCTTGGAAGATGACAAACCTAGGCATCTCACTGATGAATAAGTGTGTAAATATGTAGAGAGCATTTGTAAACATTTCTATGGAAGGGTAAGACATGCATATAAGGATTAAACAGTGATGGATTTAACCCATATGAGCTAATAAATTCGGAGTAGTCTACTTGGCTTCCTGATGCGTATAATTTTTGGATGTACTTAAATTGATCGTGTATGATATTATCATTGTTAATACCCGCAAAGTACCTCTCCAGAAAGTAATATAGATATCTTTTTTGGAAGCAGTAATTGACGAGTGAAACTTCTTTGGGAAGAAAGGTTAGTAATGTAGTCTATATCAAGTTGGGTAAGGCTAATTAAGACCAAGATCCAAATTTCAATTTGACAATGTAATAATTTAACTTATGTATTAGACACTAAAACTGATTTAGGACTCGGATCACCTTGATTAAATGTTGTGAATTATCGTCTCCAATGGTTTTAAATCCTATACTAAAAATTTATATTGATCCAAAATCTAAGATATAAGATACTGAACAAAAATTTTAGTGCCAATTTTTTTTTTTTTTTTGGCATGCCCATAGGTTTTTAGTGACGCAAGAGCAACAATCCTATTTGTCACTGTCAATTGTAAACCATAATTTCTTGCGTGCAACAAAATATCATCTATCTCAATAAATCGCAAACAAATTGTACATACATAATAAAACAAATTGGGGACCCTGGGGTTCAACAGTTGCCCTCAAAACGAAGATCCACTACATATGAAGGCATTTTTGTACATTTAGTGCAATTTTCTCTAAGAGGATTTGGCCGGCTCTAATATTAGTGAAATCCCAACTTGATCAGATTTTCATTGATAGAAATCATTAATGGAAAATTGTCCCGTATACTCTCTATTCTTCTCTATCAATACACGACCTGTGCTCTTCCCTCCTACTCTGACCCAGCTTAAAGCCAAAATTTGAACTAACAAAACGAGGAACAATCCTGGCCCAGTTTTTGTCCAACAAGATTTAAGTCCTGGCTTAGTATTTTTTTTCCACTAACCTGGTTTAAGGGGGAGTTGCCAAACATGCCCCAAGTTGCCAAGATGACCCTGAAAGAAAATATTAAGCTTCTTTTTAAGACCCATCTTATTCTCTTGAAGATCAAATACTTCCCAACTTTACGAGTCTAGTCTCTTTTGTTAAGATCTATCTTTTTCTCCAAGAGCTCATAGTACTTCCTAAAGCTGATAAGACAATTGTTGAAACGGCAAGGAGATAGAGACAGACAGTCAACAATTATTAGGAAGTAATGTTAGTGTCAGAGTCATAATAGACAGGTCATTTGTGTTTGACCACAAATCAATATTTCCTTTTGGAGGAGAAGAATAAAGTAATACCTTGTCTGTATTTATACATCTACAAAAGAACAAAAGAAATTAATACAAGCAACACTGTTCTTTTCACTAATCAATTACTTTATAGATTCATCTTAATATCCAAGAAACAAAACTATTTTTCAAATTGTTTTGCGATATCGATATTTGTGTGTATATATTCTACATTAATTGCAATAGACCCCTTGTATTATCGCGCTTTGGAACTTATTACCTCTGTAATTTCGTTTGGACAGATCGACCCTTGGGTGAAGTTTTTTTTTACTATTTTACCCTCAAGGAAAATGTTTTTCTGCAAATTATAAACTTGTAACAATTCTTGCCTGCAGCAAAATATCTGAAAACCAAGAGCAACCAAACATGATGGCAGTTTCTGTACATTTAATGCAATCTTCTCTAAGGAATTTGGCCGGCTCTAATATGAGAAAACTTCCAACTTGATGAAATTTCCACAAATAAAAGCATTAATGCAAATTTGTCTCTTACTCTCTCTGTTCTTCTCTATAAATACATGACCCTTGCTCTTTCCTCTAGCTCAACCAGCCAAAAACTCTTGGTCTTTCTCTGTTTTGCTCCTTTTCAGTTCAATGGCGTTTACAAAATGGTGCTTTACTTTTGTTCTCTTATTATCTTTCTCTTCGTTACATGTCTTAGTAGGGGGAGCCTCTGTGGACTTCACTACCGGTGGCTGGCAGAGTGGCAGCGCCACCTTCTATGGTGGAAGCGATGCCTCAGGCACGATGGGTGAGTCAAAATTTGAAGTAATTGTTTTTAAGGCACGGTTCAAGTTTATAACTTGGAATTTCCCCCCCTTCAAAATCTACCTTCAAATGCATTTTTTATTGAACACAGCGGTTTATTATAAGTCAGTAAAGGAGAAAAGAAATCTGTAATGTGACTTCTTGATGGTTGAGATTTTCTTTTTTCTCTTTTTGAAGCAAGTTGCTAAAGTCAAATATAACATCCAAACAAGATTAACTATATTTGAAATAAGTCCTAAATTCAAATTATCGGTCCTTTTAGAAATATGCATGTGTAGACGGGAATTCAAAGTTTCAGCTCTTTCCATTTTCTCATCAAGTTGTTTATATTTTCAGTCTCTGAAATGAATTAACAAGTTTAAAGCAGGAAATATTCTAAACTAATAAAAAGATAGCATCAAATTGATTCTATATAAAGATTTTGTTGTGGTTTTGGATGCAAAACCTACTCTTATTTATATGTAAATCTCCAAAAAGAACAGCATGGTGCACACATGCGCATTTTAAACCAATGTGCATACAAGAGAATGTAATTTATGTTGCAATTTATATCCTCCCCTTTTCTCTCTAGGCGGAGCCTGTGGATATGGAAATTTATACAGCCAAGGCTATGGAACCAACACTGCAGCTCTCAGCACAGCCCTCTTCAACAATGGTCTCACTTGTGGGGCCTGCTACGAGCTCAAATGCATCAATGATCCTCAGTGGTGCCTCCCCGGCTCGATCGTGATCACTGCAACAAACTTCTGTCCCCCGAATTATGAGCTTCCTAATGATAAAGGTGGATGGTGCAATCCTCCACGTCAGCACTTTGATCTTTCCCAACCTGCATTTCTTCAGATTGCACAGTACCGTGCAGGAATCGTGCCTGTTGCTTTCAGAAGGTGAGAATCCAAAAGCTTAAATTGTTAGGTGTAGACAGGCATACATAGACAGACCTTCAAGGGTAAATTGCTTGACATATAATAGGAGTTTTGCTATATTAGTCCCCGAAATCTTCATATTTGTAAACTGGGTTATTTAGATATTAGTCCCTCAAATCTTTAATAATCTCATATTAGTCCCTCAAATCCTCAATAGTCCCGTATTAGTCCCTCAAGTCTTTGAAATTGCTCATGCGTCCCTCAAACCTTATGAGGCCTAGCAACTTGGGCCCTCAGAGACCGAAATACCCCTTAGCTGATGTTGCTTTTGAACATATGGGGTTTTTGGGAAAACTAATGGGTATTTTGGTCATTGAAGGGACCAAATTGCAAGACCCTAAGGATTTGAGGGACTTATGAAAAATTTCAAAGATTTGAGAGATTGATATTAAATTATTGAAGATTTGAGGCACTAATATCTAAAAAACCCTTCTACATTAGACCGCTAATCTTTTAAGTTGTTTTAAATAAGACCCCCAATCCGAACCAATATGATTATTTGCGGGTCTAATTAGAAAATGAAGATTTGAGGGTCTAATATAGAAGTACTGAATATTTGGAGGGTCTAATATGCCAAAAACCCTACATAATGTTGGTTGCATTTAAACAACTATTAGCTTCTAACTACAAGTGATTTTCTAACTTGGTATCCAACCAAGTATCAGTCATGGAACCTGTGGTTTTCTGTCCAGTGAAGTTCATGTATTAATTTTCGACACAAATTCTCAATGTTCCTCCGAGGCAATATCATTTTCCTTGTCCTAATCTAGTAACTTGTGGTATAAATATGAAATTGCTTACTAAACTTGATAAAAAAAATTGATAAAACCTTCTCCACAGACTTCTTTTTAGGAAAAAAGAGCCTTATCCATATTACTATGAGAGTGAAAGTAAAATACAAAAAGTAGTTCTAAGGATACTGAGAAGTTACAAGTAGACTATAAAGTAAGTTACATTTTTCTACCAAAATGCATGAATCAAATTTCAGCAGTAGGGCTGAGTTCCGAATGATTTCTATTGCAACAGTGTTTCATCCATTAAAATCTGTTGCAGTATTTGTTTTTTTCGGTTAAATGCGGATAGACTCTTTGTACTATCACCCAATTGCAAACGGACCTCTTGTAGTTCTATTGTTGCAGATAGAGTCTGAGTGAAATTTTTTTTTACTCTTTTACCCTCGGGAGGTTTATTTATTCAAAAAAAATTTCTCTTGCTTCACCAAAAAACAATTTTCCCAAAATATTATTTCTTTTACCCCCAACAATTAACGGAGTGGAGAATTCAGGAAGTCTATCTGCAATTGTAGAAGTATAGGGGCTCTATCTGCAACAGTAAGAATGATCACCTAATTACCGTAAATGGGAAAATTAACGGAGTTGAGAATCCACGAGGTCTATCTGCAACAATAGATGTACACAATTTGGCGATAGTAGAAGGGGCCTATTGTTAATTAACTTTTATCTATAAAATGCCACCATTGCTTTTGCAGAGTGCCTTGTGTGAAGAAAGGAGGAATAAGGTTCACGATCAACGGCTTCTCCTACTTCAACCTGATCCTAATCACCAACGTCGCAGGCGCTGGTGACGTTTGTGAAGTATGGCTCAAGGGGTCAAAGACAGGATGGACGCAAATGTCGAGAAATTGGGGGCAAAACTGGCAGAGCAACGTGCTTCTCGATGGCCAGGGACTGAGCATCACCGTTAAGACTAGCGATTGGAGCCAAGTCACCAATGATAATGTTGTGCCTGATGGATGGCAGTTTGGACAAACTTTTGAAGGGAATCAGTTTTAGGATCAAAAAATATATAATTGCTATAGACTGACCAACTAGGGTGACATTTGATATCATATAGGTAAATTTGAGATATCGGTGGAAATGTGTTGCATGTTTGATACTGTGCTATAGTTCTGATGAGAGAAGTGGAGTAATGAGCTGAGTGTGTTAGAGAAGTGTTCAATAAAATCATGGAGATTGAGTTATCATTTGAATGTCAAATTGCTGTTTGTTTGTGATTTTGATGGTGTTGGTATGATCAGACTAAGGAATTCAACAGGAGTCACGATACATCCTCCGAAGGCAACCTTGGATGAACCATATAGCTGCTGTTATATATTCTTCGGACTGTGTCTATTTTTAATTTACTTTTTAGGTTTACCTTTCATTTGATAATAAATCGATAACCGTCTACAAAAAGATCGACAATTACGATCAAATGTGTGAATTGTATATTGTACATCTACAGAGTACTGCATATTCTATTAGAACACATCCACATAATGGGGTAATCTAGCGTGCACAGGTAGTTGGGAGGTTAATTTGGGAATTTCAGCTGTCTATGATGTAAAACCATCTCAGGTTTGGACAAAGAAGAGAGGGTAGGGAAGGGGGATGATTGAACTAAACCCAGGGAAGGGAAGGGAAAGGAGAGGAAGGGAGTCCAATGAAACTGTGTTTTAATAGACAAGTAGGGAATGGAAAGGGCGAGAGTGTGATGAAACTAATTTGTGTTTACTTAGAGTAGGAAATAGAAAGATAAGGGGGCAATTGTATCCGAACACGATATTGCTACTTTTTAACCATCTCCTGCCTTTCTCTCATTACTGATTAAAATTTGTATACAAGCACAATATTTGGATGGTTAGCATTGTAACCATCCAAACCATGCCCCTCCCCTCTTGTAAAAACCTATCCAAACTCACCGGAGGGGAAGGAGAGGAAGGGATATACAACTAGGGGATGGAGAGGGGGGAGTGTGATTGATCGGAAGAGAATGGACCAATTCACTTAAAATCTCACCACTCCCCTCTCAATTCAGCCACTTTAGGGCCCGTTTGGTTTAACAAAAGTACCAGAAGTAGGAAATAAATCAAAGAAGTAACTTATAAATTTATGAAGTAGGAAGTAGTGGAAGTAGTACTTTTTTTGTTTGTTTCACATATTTTTTGAAGTAGTGGAAATAGTACTTCTTATTCTTCATTCTCTTTTTTTGTTTGAATAGCAATAAAAAGTTGTTAGGAAGTAACTAATAAAGGAAATATTAATAAGAAAAATTATTGAGTAATTAGTGGCAATATCTCGATCTCATCTTTTGGTACACTACGGTTCTCATAATTCAAAAGTTAACAATTACTCAATTATACTTAAGAAGGAACATATAAATGTTAATAGTCAATTAGCTATAGTTTACATATATTAGGTAAAACATAGCAATTAATCTACTAAACTTAACATTTAAAAGAATAAAGTTAACAGTTACTTAATTATACTTTACATGGAATAGCTAAACGTTAACAGTTAATCAGCTATAGTTCACATGTATTAGGCAAAACTTAACAGTTAATTAACTAAACTTAACATTTAAAACAAAAAAGTTAACACTTACTCAACTATACTTAACATGGAATAGGTAAACTTTAACAGTTAATTAGCTATAGTTCACGTGTGTTAGGTAAAACGCAATAATTAATCTACTAAATATTTATACATCTATTAATTCAAATGAATATTTTTGTATGTAGGTTTTTATTTCTCAATTACCAACGCATTATGTACAAACTACATATAATTTCCAAGCCAACAAAATGGCCTATGTACAATAAAATTTTAAATGAAGATTAATCCTCTCAACAATATCTCTCGTATCCTATGAATGACTAACAAAATAACACAATAAAAATCATAGTAATTTGAGCTGCTTGTTTTGATGAATTCAAACTTTAATAGTATAGCAGAGCTCCAAGCAACAAAATTCTTGTGCGGCATTTCATCAAACATATTTATCGCATCTAACTGCCTTGAAGTACCAAAACCCTAACCCTGGCCTCCAATTCCGCCTCGGCCCATTCTTCAACCCCCTATCCTCCAACTTTGCTAGCGTGCACTCGTACCTCGCTCAAAATCGCACCACAGTCCGGCCATTGATCGCCGCTGTTTGGTGTAAAAATCCGGGTCTCGGGTCTGTATATGTCAAATTGTGTATTACAAACTAAGAGTCGCTCTTTACAACAGAAGCGAAGGGAAGGCCCTTCTTGTTTTTTATGTGGGTTCACCGGTAGCGATAGGATGCCTCCCTCGATGCTCGAGTCGAGTTTGCTTCCCTTGGACGATTCGATCGA
>JBAKGM010000365.1:39615320-39631059 GCA_037177215.1 Asparagus racemosus | reverse complement strand
TTCACCCACTCCGGCGATTATCTCCTTCGTGAGCTAATCCCCGTCGGCGATTATATTTTCTTCGTGAATATAATCAGACCCTTCTCTCAGTTGATATCGCTTCCACGGCGTGTGAACGTGACTCTGCGCCCAACGCGCACATATACGCCCAACCTGACCAGCGATTAACCAAGTCAACTGTAGGCTTCAGCTTGAAAACGAGTCTAGACTTATCTACAACTTTCCACTCTCATGTGCTCCTTGATCACCAAGCAAACATTGGTCAATCACCATGTGCTCTTTTTTCCCCCTATATAAAGGCTACTAGCATATAGCTCACGCTTCATACTAGAAAGAGAGATTATATTAAGCCAAGAACGAAGATGGGCATGATGAGCTTTTTCTGCTTCGAGACGCAAAAAGCAACAGCACGAGTTGAAGAAGAGAATGTTGATCGCAAAGCGAATACAGAGAAGAAGGAGGAGGAGAAGGAGAAGGAGAGTGCAGCTATAGTGGTGCCCAATTTCCCGTTTCAGCCGAGGCCGGGACTTCTCTAAAAGTGGACGATGCAGCTGATGAATTAATTTTCCTTCTTGTGTAGAATTAGGAGTGGGAAAAAGTTATTTTTCTTTTTTATTTAAAGGTTGATTTTTGTTTTTCATTCTTAATTTGATCTTTGTAATAATAGTTGAGTTTATTTATTTGTGATAAGTGTTGGGTTCGGAACTTCCGAAAGAGGAGTAACTTGCAGATGCTCATAATAGGATTACATTGTGAGCAACAAACTCTGTTTTTAGTTTTGAGTAAATTCAAATTTTGAGTTTTTTTTAAAAAAAATTTATACAAGGCTTCCGGAGTTACATAAATTTCCAAGTGCCTTTTTAAACTTTGAGAATCTATCAATTTTCAGGAACTTATTCTAATTATAAATGTTTGATTGTTTTTATTGAATGAATGAATATTTTATAACTTTTTTGTTAATTATTATACTTGGCTCAACTGGAAGTTAATGAGCCTTAAATAGAGGAGGGTAAGCATTGAGTTCAATATAAAAGCTAACCTATTAGTTAGGTACTGGTCTCATTGCTCTGTTTTCCAATGTGGACCATGCTCAACATGAACGTCCTAACAAATTTTCCTTCATTTTTGAGAATAATTCAACCACCCACATTCATAAAAGACAACCATAGATCTTTTTTCTTTGACTTGGTCTGAATTGGTAACCATGAAGTGGCGAAATGGCTGTCGACATTTGTAAAATCTTCCAATATATATATGTGTGAACGTGGGAACGTGCCCACGTGGTGGGGGCCACATTCCCAAGTTCATCAACCGCGGAACGCGGTTTTGCCGCACAATTTTTTTAGTCCCACATTGGCCGGCTTAGGTCCCGTTTGGTTTTACAAAAGTACCAGAAGTAGGAAATAAATCAAGGAAGTAACTTATAAATTTATGAAGTAGGAAGCAATGGAAGTAGTACTTTTTTTGTTTGTTTCATATATTTTTTGAAGTAGTGGAAATAGTACTTCTTATTCTTCATTCTCTTTTTTTGTTTGGATAGCAGAAAAGTTGTTAGGAAGTTACTAACAAAACGAAATATTAATAAAAAAATTATTTATTTCCTAATTAATATGCCTTTCACCTACTTCTGAGCTACTTCCGAGTCTTGAGGGGTGGAAAAATATTTTGGAAGTAAGGATGACACGTAGGCGCCACATCAGTGTTTAACGAAGTATTGGAAGTAGGTTTTTCAGAAAAACAAACATATTTTTTTGCTTGGAAGTAGAAGAAGTAGCCTCTACTTCCTTTATTTCAGCTACTTCATAATTACTTCCGTGCAAACAAACATGCCCTTAGGGAGGTTAAGAAAGTGAAACAATTTATTCCTTTTTAATTTCTCTCACTTACTAAAAAATGTAACCAAACACAAAATTAGAATGGTTACCATTGTAACCTTACTGATCCTTCCCTTCTCTCAAAAAGCCATCCAAACTAAGGGTGGTTCTGATTGGATCCTTTCTCATGTACAGAGGACCTATTAGATAGCTGTGGTTAACTTAGCAGTAGGTTTCCAATTCCATATAATTCAATTCTAGTAATTTCTCCTTATCAACCGAGAGATTCCAAGGGAAGATAGCTACTTTTCAACCTTTTGTCTGATTAATTGTAGATGACAACTTTGCCCGCGATTGAACAATCTTTTATGCTGCATGTGGGATATTAATGCGGGATGCTATGATAAGAGGAATGGACTCTCTTCAGCTTAATCTCTGTTGAGGATTCATTCCTTTTCAAGGTACAAACTAGTCTTTCTTGTAGAAGAAACCTTTAGAAATAATAATAACGACAATAGTAATACAATGAAGAAAAGGGAAGTAATATCTATCTTTATATGGCTATACCTTCGGTGGTGGTGGCTTAACTTTTGAGTTGGTATCTAACTTCAAGGCCTAACCTCAAAATTGCTATTCATGATTCAATAAACACTATTCTTGCTACAATATGATTCAGAATATTAAGATTAATCTTCATATACTACAGTAATTTTTTTTAATCTTTAGCCATACTGTTCTCGCTGTAATAATCTTCCCTCATAAACATTGTTCATGCTACAATGTAATTTTGAATCTTAGACATGCTCTATATGCTACAGTGTATTTTTTGATCCTTTATCCACTGTGCAAGCTGAAGTAACATTTTTTGACCTTGAAAATATTATTCATATCTTTTTTTTTGTTCTTGCAAACGATGAATTTAACCTTTATCAGACATTTCACAAATATGAATCTGTTCTAGCTTTTATTTTAAAAAATTGAAAAAACTTGCTAATTTGTGTATTATTTTGTTAACTGATTTGGAAATTCACTTTGTAAATAGTGGTAAAAAATTGTCGCTAAAGTTTTTATAAATAGTTATATATAAAAACTATATTGTCAATTTGGCAACAGATATATCTCAGTAGATAATACATGCAGCAACATGCGGGCTTAATACTTGTAACTTTGATTTGTTAATAACCATTTTGTCCGCGCAAAATAAAAAAAAGGAAGCTGGAGAACATATATGAGAAATAAGTTCTTCACAATTGCCAAAAGGAAATTGAGTAGTTGCTTCCAAGTTTCCAACTCTCATTATATTGCAGAATAAGTATCAAAATGTGACAAGTTTTGTCACTGGCTGCGACCATAATAGAGACAAAAGAACAGCTATTTTCAATAAAACTTCATAAATTTTGCATTCTTTCTTTAAAATATTATAGTACTATTTAACTGCACACTTTTATGGAAAAACCAAGATAGTTTTTGGGAAATCTGTGATAGTTATGTATAAAAAAAAAGTTGGTACTTAAGCTAAAAGAATCCAAAGTTCATGATAGTTCTTTGAATTTTGGTAACAAATAAAGTTAATAGATTTTGAGCAACAAAGAAAGCCTTTGCTTAGTTCAAAAATTAACACAGTTAGCTGATGTACGTTAGAGAGCGTTTAACGGACCGCTAAATAGAAGCGGCCCATTTTTAATGCATGGCCTAAACGTCATAACAGGCCAAGGCTTATTAAGCAGGTGCCTTTAATGGGGTCCCAAAACATCCTAATTTCATGTCAAAGGATGTCATACTCAGATTGCATGTGGTAATCATAGTGAAAAGGGTTTTTGAGATATTGGTCCCCTAAATCTTATCTATTTGGATACAAGTTTCTTAAATCATGATATTTAGACAAAAGTTCCTCCAATCTCATTTATTGGGGGATATAAGCCCCCCCCAAATCATCATATTTGGATAGAAGTCCCCCAAAACTATTAACTTCTTTAAAACAAGTCCCACGGTCAATTCTGATCTACTTAACATAACTAAACTAATGGAACTGTTAATTTTCTTGTTTCTTTTTGCTCTTGTTTTCAACCTTCCCTATTGCAAAAGGTAAAAATCAGGCCAATATATCCTTTGAACCCATTAAAAACCAACTCTATCTGGCTAACTTTCTTAAATCCCTCTGATTTAGATTTAATTCCTAACAATCTCATTAGTTTAGTTAGGTGATGGGAATTAACCACGAGAACTTGTTTTAAAAAACTTTACAGTTTTGGGGGATTTGTACCAAATACGATGAACCGAGGGACATGTATCCAAATAGATGAGATTAGGGGGCCTCCAAATATCATTATTTGGGGGGCTTATATCCAAAGAGATAAAATTTTGGGGATCGATATTTCAAAAACCCTATTGAAAAATGATGATCATTAGACTAGAAATTAAAACTAAGGCCGGCCTTTATTATTATTATTATTATTTTGAAACATGCTTACAAACCAATGACAACGTGACTAATATAATAACACAACTTCATCCATCTGTTTAATTCTTAAGGCCCATCTTCACTTCTCTGCTTCCACTCATCACTGTACCCTGCACGACAAAAACACTGTTAGAATACGCATAAAAATGATTACCATTCTTAATCTTTACTATTAATTTCGGATTTCAGATCCAGTTTTAAGAAATTTTAATCTGATCAGAGTAATAAATGCACTTACAAAATCTCATCCTAGTTAAAATGGGCCTAAACGCAGTACAAATTTAACAGAAAATCTAATTAAATATGGATCAGCGTATGAAAGAAATGGAATCGAAACTTGGGTGTATCTGATAAAAAACTTTGAGGTACCAAAGTGAAAATAAGCCTAAAAAAGGTACCAACTAACAAACGTGACACGTACTTGCCACAGTCCGTGCTGGGGCTGATCCCAAACGGCACGGAAACTCCACACTTGGCCGGAAGGGCGGCAGCATTCTCAACCCTGGACCCCGAAGCCCCGCCCGCCACCGACTTCAGGCAGTCGCAGCTCTCGCGTCGGTCGTCGGCGGTCTTGGCGTCCGACACGACGCTGCGGATGCCGTCACAGCATTCGGCGCTCGGAGGCGGCCCGCCGTCGTTGATGGATTCAAGGCACGGGGACAGGGAGAAGTAGACGGACATGCAGGAGACCGCGCTCGCTCGCTGCGGCGGCGCGACGAGTAGCGCGGCGAGGAGAAGGGCTGGGATTGCGGGTGGACGAGACATGGTTAACGCTAGGGAACGAGTTGGTAGTCGAGAGTGCGAGCGGAAGTGTAGCGAGGGGTACGTGTGGGTATTTATAGGAGGTAGGGGATATTTACTTTATGCACATTAACATGTTGTTACATATAAAATTATGATTCTTAATCTTTGTCATCACTTTAGACTTTAGATGAAAAGATAAATATTATTGTGTTTGTGTAGGTTTTGACCAGGTTGAGGGCATGTTAGATAAACTTATAACCCTCGACTTTTGTCATCATAACATTAGAATTTAGTACTGCGGGTCGGACCTTTGATACTAGTCTTTGCAAATCAAACATATTTTTCATTGATACACTAGGCGCTGGTTTCTTTAAAAAAAAAAAAAACCAAATGTGGCCAATGTGACCTGAATTTGATCTGAATTTGGGCTGTTTGAATATCATCTCAAAATTCATTTCAGTACATCAAAATTTTGAAATGTGGTGAGGATTAATGGTTATAATTTTTTCATATTAACGGATTTCTCATGTCGTCATTGTCATGATGTTTAGATATCACTTTTCCAATCATAAATGTGGAACTATATTCTGAAAGCACATAATGGAAGTCTCTGAATTACTCCTATAATTAAGCGTGAATTATTATATAGCTATATAATCCCTCAATCACCTCTAGATTCAAGGATCACTCCTACAATTATGATATATTATAGAATCTCTCAATCACCTCCAGATATAAGATAGTCACTCCTTGTAATTATATTTGTTTCATTATATAATGGGAAACCCCAAGCCATACAATTTGTGTTGGCCAAACTAATCTCTCTCTTATATTTCTTCATTAAGCCTTCTTATATTTCTTCATTAAGCCTTCTTATATTTCTTCATGGTATCATAGCCCATGATTGATCCTACCGTACTAATGAGCAACACCACTCTCATCAATGATAATTATCTCAACTGGCGATCTCAATTTCTTCCTCTTCTTCGTACTCATTCCCTCGAAAGCGTACTTGACGACAAAACTTCTTGACATGCATCGTCCCACAACCTACTTGTGTTAGTTTATGTGGACGATATTGCTGTCACGAGTAGTAGAATCATTCATCAATTCACTATGTTCCATATTTGAAAGTCGACGCATAGGCGAGCTTGGTTACTTCCTCGGCATATTGAAGCATCTCGCATCGAGCAGATGCTCACACCCTCGCAAGCTCGCTATGCTTCTGATCTACTTTGAAAATTTTCTATGGAGCATTGTCAATCGTGGATAACTTTGAGTTTAAGTTGTTCCTTCACGTTATTAGCCTGTTGACATATTTACGAAAGGGCTCCATACCTCTCAATTTCTTTCGGATTCAGATCCTCTCTAATTAAGTGGTAATTGAAGAGTATCCAATTATCCCATCTTTACCTTTTATTTCAATTCCAAAGACTTAGATGAAGCCACGTAAGATTAATTTCCACTCACACAATACTGATTTTCATAATAGTGGTTTTTAAAGATAATAGCAGTTTTCAATTCCAAAGACTTAGAGGAAGCCACGTGAGATTTCCATTTCTTAAACTATGCTCTAAGCTCAATCTCCATTTCATACTGTTTCTCTTGCAGGAGGGTGAAAGCGCATAAATGAATTATTGTATAGCTGTAGAATCCTGCAATCACCTCTATATCCAAGAACCACTCCTACAATTAATGTGCACATATGGTACATTGTAGAATCCCTCAATTACCTTGAGACGGTATATTGTAGAATCCCTCAATCACCTTGAGACCCAATCTAATCTCTGTCTTATATTTCTTCATATTCAAATTACCATCTTTTATAATTCTCCAAATATAAGAAGTTCTACAAAACATGCAACGTGCACTCAATTATTTGATATGATGGACCTCTTGCACGTGATTTCTGGTATTTTCCCCCGTTGTTCGTTTGAAAGTACGAAACATGAAATGTTCCATTGGAAACTGCAAGCTAGTTCAAGTTCACTCATATTTGCTTTTGACTAAATTGTTGACTTTGAAGACAAATTAAGCTTGTTTTGGATTTGTGCGTTAACTTCATCACGTCACAGTCTCCCGTTATTCCTTGCAAAGCGAATCCAATATTGTGGCTCCCTAATTAACAACAAAAATATCCAACAATACGCACACAACTTAGCTGTTGAATTCCACATAAATGCGCATTTACATCTTGGCACCAAACACGAAATGTTGGTCTTAGTATCCAATTACTCCGACTTATTCAAATTATGATGTAGCGGAAAAGGATTTTAAGTTGATTTGAGGACAACTCAAATTTAAATTCCGTTGACCATTTAAAACAGATTTTAGAGGGACGGTTGCATGAGTACATGTTTTTACCATAAAAATTGAAGGGCAAATTACACTAAACCCCCCATGAACTTTTAGCATTTTGCAGTAAACCCCTGTGAACTATCAAAATTACACATACCCATAATAACTTTTTTGTTTTGTAGAAAACCCCAGTTGAAGTTTCTACATTTTGCAGATAATTCTATAAATTAGGACCAGAAAAAATATATATAAAAAGACATTTTGAAAGTTATTGAGGATTTATTGTAGTTTTCCCAAAAAATATTGGAGGTTTTCTGCAAAAGATATTTGAGGTTTAGTGCAATTTGAAAGTTCATAGGGCTTTATTGAAAAATGTTGAAATTCACAAGGGCTAAGTGTAACTTACCCAAAAATGAATGAAAACTCACTAAAATTTGCATCCTAATCGATATGAGTATTTTGACGATTAAGATTTTTACAGTAGTAAAGTAAAACCCTTAACTCTTATCATAACTTTAAGAGTTTTGACGTAGCGAAAAAAGGACACGATATCAGAGAGTAACCCGCGTTCAATTTCTACTGGCACGAATTCAAAGAAAATCTTAAAAGAATTTACATCAATTTTTGCTTTTCAACAAAAAGATTGTATCAGTAAAGGTCTAAGTTCTATCAAAACGTCCTGCACGGTGCAAGGCGTTCTGAACCGAAGGATTGGGGAAGAGGGGGGACAATGATGGCGGTTCATTGCCCCCGGCCTATCAGAACACCCCAGCAGTCGTCGGTAAACCTCCTCTTCACCCTCGCCCTCCGATTTTGCTAGAAAGTGGGGGTGAGAAATAGTAAAAAAACTCAGTGGTGGGTCCCGCATGTTAAAAGGTCTCTAGATTCTCTTCCATTGGTGCTGTTTACGGTGTGACTCATGCATTCTATTTCTTTTTGCTCGGTTGTCGGTACTTTGACCGAGAGTTTTCAGGTTCAGCCTGCAAAGGGCTTCGAATTCTGAAACTAGGGTGTGGTTGACAAACTTTTAAAATTGGATCATGATTAAACTTGACTAAGTTTTAGATTTATTTCTTGAATGATAAAAAACTGTGTCAGTTCTAACGCAATTTCTTTAAGGCTGAAAAAGAGGCTTATAACTAGATATTTATTGAACCAACCCTTTTGGTTCAAGAAAAAAGAAAAAAAAAGAAGAAACTATTTACGTCAAAATTGAATCAGGCTCAGTCTTGACCTAGTTTTGAGGATTTTGCCAAACACACACTTAGAAACTTTAGTTGTACGAGGATTGCTAGAGATAAAACCCAATTATATCAAGAGGTTGGATAGTAGTAAGAGTCTAATAGGCAGCTTTACTATGTGGATCTCTTTTATCCTTTATTTTGAGAGCCATTATATTACGGCCGGTGACTGGGCTGAGCTTGGCCAATCTGGGCCCAAGCTAGCTGGTTCTGAGCTGATCCGAGCTGAGCTGATCCGAGCTAAGTTGATCCGAGCAAACCTTGAGTTTGGTTCGAGTCAAAGCATGTGTATCCGGGCTAGGAACACAACCCAACCCAACCCGCTGACCCAGCCCATTCGAGTCTGGCTGAGTTGATCAACCCAGCCTATTACTTTCCCCTTTTTCCCCTTTTTCTTTTTTTTTTATTTTTTGACTTTTTTTAGAAGTTGAGGAATTTCAACCAATCAGTAGCGATTCTATTGCATCTTGAGGAAGGTTTTGGACTTGACCTACCAATTTTTTTACTTGAAAAACATACACATTTAACTTTATTATTATTTTTCAGATTACTAAATAGTTACTAGTAGTTAGTTAGTTACTAATAACTAATTCACTTCACTAAAAACTAATATTAGTATGGAAATTGGGTGTGAGTTAGGTTCCGGGCTCGATCCGAGCCTGGGTATGATCTGAGCGGGGTTAGGTTTGAGGGCCGGCTTCGAAATTAGGCTTATGTTTCAGAAATAAACTGATATAGTGTCCACATTGAGATCGAGCCAAGCCAAATCCAGCCCGAATTCTACTGGGCCGAGTCAAATCTAACCTAGAATGGGCTGGTTCAATATGGGGTATGGGTCAACCCCGCCCAGTCACCACCCTTACATTATATTTGGCAATTTAGGGTATGATTTGGAATTAATAATTAAGAGGTCTCCACGATTGGAATCCTAAATTTAATAGCAAAAATATTCATATTGTTTATCTTGAGAATTTATCATAACAGGACCATAATTTCAAGTTTTTATTGAGGGGTGAAGATTATAGTACTAGCTTCATATTTTCATCACTTTCCTTGTATCAATTTCGAATAGTTTTGTAATAATTAAATTTCCAAATGCTATATATCATAGCCGATCTAGGTAATGGATGTGGAAAGTAATTCAATTTTAAATTGAAACTGCTCCACCAGGTATTAAAATGTTATATCCAATTATGAGATTAAAGCGCTAAGATGTGTTAGCTCCCCAGTGCTAAATAAAGGGGACTCAAACGTTGAAGTTTTGAGTTGTTTGAGTAGCTGACATTTATGTTAAGCGCCAAGCAAATATAATATCTTCCTTGATGCAGTTGACAAGCACCATTGGATTAATTTCAACATAAAACAAGCTAAGTCCGCTGCAAAAGCACGTGAATTATACTAGTACTAGAAAATAAGTGATTACATACGAAGGAATTAAAAGTAAGGCCCATCTTTATACATCTGAAGGAATTAAAAGTAAGGCCCATCTTTATTTACTAGAATCGTGATTACAAACCATGTAAAACATGATTAAGATCATAATCCAGCTTTATTTATTTATTAATTAGTACGGCCGATCTTCATCTCAGCTTCAATTCATCACTGCACCCTGTACAACAAAAACACGATCAAAACATACACAAAATTATAATTCTCAACTTTTAATATAACTTCGGAGTTATGATCTAGTGAAAGAAATTCTAATACGATACCGCAGCAATGTAGCTTCAAAATGGATCTTTGAAAAATGCCTTATTTTCACTTTGATAAACTAAATTTTTGTCCCATTTTTTTTTCCTTCCTAAAGTATTTTTTTTTAAAAAATATGTCTCATAGTTTCAATCTCATTTCACTCTAATATTCCGATTTAGATTTCACTTAATTTTCTGTTAAATTTGAAACCTCATTGTTTCGATATTTAGCAACTAGCTAAAATCAACCTAAACGACGCACAAATTTAACAGAAAATCTAACGAAATCTGGACAGGAGTGCCAGTGAATGAGATTGAAAGTACGCTGAGGATACCAAAGTGCTAACAAAACAAACACACATACTTGGCACAGTCAGTGTTGGTGCTAATCTTAACCGGCACAGAAACTCCACACTTGGCCGGAAGAGCAGCGGCAAGCTCAACCCTGGCCCGCGACACCCCGCCCGCCACCGACTTCAGGCACTTGCAGCTCGCACGCCGGTCGCCGGCCGTCTTGGCGTCCGACACGACGCTGCGGATGCCGTCGCAGCACGCGGCGCTCGGGGCTGGCCCGCCGCCCTCCTTGACGGATTCGAGGCACGGGGACAGGGTGCCGTAGATGGACCCGCAGGAGACCGCGCTGGCTCGCTGCGGCGGCGCGACGAGCAGCGCAGCGAGGAGCAGGGCGAGGATTGCAGATGGGCGAGGCATGGTGGAATGTGTGGTTATAGAGGGAGAGGAAATTTGAGTTGGTTTGTGAGAGGAAGTGGAGGGAGGGGTGTGGTTATTTATAGGAGGATTGGAGCGAGGGTAAATTTCACCATCGCCCCTAGCTTTACTCATTTTGACATGAACCCCTCAACTTCTAAAATGTCATTTAACACCCCTGAGTTTTGGGGTTTTCATAAAGCCTCATAGAATTTTAACTTTTTTTAACATGCCTGTAAATAAAAGATTGGGGATTATAATTTGGATTGATGCTGGAAAAAGTTCAATAATTATGGGGTTTTGTATAAGACCCCAAAAGTTCAGAGGATTAAGGGACATTTTTAAAATTTAGGGTGGTTGGCACAAAAATAGTCCAATCTATATAGTGGGTTTTGTGAAATTTAGCACTGTCTTAAAGTCACTTTATACGTTAACATATTTTCTATTGATCATATGTCCCATGATGTTTAAAGGGTACTTTCCAATCACAATCGATATGTTATATAATTGAAAGAGTATATGCTCATGATAGGCTGGTGAAGATTTTAGGTAGGCTAAATGTGGAACTATCTTCAAATATCACTTTTTCTAGTTCTTTCAATGTATGATGACATTATCGCTCATAAGTTTTCAAAACATACAACGTGCACTCAATTATTATTTGACTTGGTGAAATCTCTTTTCTCCTGATTTCTGGTATTTTCCCCCCAATGCAACATTCGTTCAAAAGTACACAACGTGAATGTTCAATTGGAAACTGGTTTTTTGTTTTGTTTTGTTTTGATTTGTTTTGTTTTAGATTGTATATGTGTGTAACTTTGTCGGATCGGTATCCTAGTTAATCTAATGGTAACTGGAGAGTCTCCAATTACCTAGATGCATATCTTCTGTTCTAATTTTGTGGGCTGAGATGAAGCCACATAAGACTCTAAATATCATTTTGAAAATCACTATTGTAAAAACTGATAATAGGAACCCTACATGGCTTCATCTAAGCCGTTGGAATTGGAATAAATGGTAGAGATTAGAATAGTTAGACACTATACAATTATCATATAATTGGAGATGATCCGACTCCAACTTTGTCAGATCACTATTTCTTTATTCCTCTCGAATCAAATCCAATATTTCTATAATTAGCAACAAAAAATATGGAATATCTGTACACACCTTAGCTGTCGAACTCTATATAGATAACCCCCAGTTAAATTCTTGGCACCAAAGACAAAATGTTGTTTGTAATATCTTACTTTATCCAAGTTATTCAATTATGATGTAGCGGGAAAATATTTTAAGATCATTTCAGGACAGCTGAAATTTAAATGACATTTACCATCCATCTAAAACAGATTTTAGAGAGAAAAAGTATCGTTGCATGACTAGTTGAGTACACATTTTTACCCATAAAAAATATATGCAATTTCACCAAGATTTGCAGCCTAGCCGTCAATTAGTATTTTTGACAGTTAAGATGCATGGTTAGAATATAAAAGTATAACATTCAATCTTCATTACAATTTTAGAGTTTTGATGCGGTGTAATGTTCCTTTGACATGATATTAGAGTAGCCCAAGTTCAACTGCTATCGGCATGATTTAGAGCATATTTTAAAAGAATGTTGATACCACTGTGTTAGCCCAAGTTTCTGCATATAAAAAGAGCCCTCAAACTGCAAAGACATGTTAGAGTACAAAACTTATATAAACTCAATATTCATCACAGTTTTAAAGTTTTAATATGGACCGAAGGGTCCTTAATTTGACAGTGATTTAATCTTGATATAACTAACACTTTTGGTCCTGTGGATTATATTAGTTTTTGCTTTTCTCTAAAGGCAAATAATAATTGTACACTACGTCCTAAACGATTATGATTTAGAAAGTGATTTTCTCATTATCTTGTGAAAAGAATTTAAACTCAATTTCATCCGACAGTGTTAACGGTCTCTTCCGCTAGGCTTAATTTTAAAATTTGGTGAGAGTTGACAATTATCGTGTGAGTTTACTTTTTCACTTTGATTGTATCACTTTTGAAAACTTTTTTAATAATTAAGTTTCCAAATGCTATATATCATAGACAACTAAATCCAATCAGAACAATGGATGTGGAAATAATTCAATTTCAAATTGATACCACCCGAGCAAATATTAAAAATGTTATTTCCAATTATGAGATTAAAATGTCATCTCCAGATATCTGGTGGGGATTGAGGGATTGTTGGTAATATTGTCTTCATAATTTTCTAATCAAAGTTCAAAATCTAAGTTTCTTTCCATTAAAAAAAAAATAAAAAATCTAAGTTTCATTTTTTTATCACGCCATTAACGCTTTGACATGTGACCTACTGGACCGCCCTAAGTTATATGAATTTCATCTATTTTTATTTTAGATTAATTTTAGATATGCTGTGTAACCACTTATATCCTCTAAACTTTTTTTTATAAGCATTTATACTCTGTAAATCTCAGCTGAAATTACTTCATTGCCTCAAAATCAGTCAATTTTCAGTTAAACTGATGGCAATTATTATTTGATTCTCACATGACATTTCAATCTATCTTGAAAATAATGTCGTGTCATCTGAAATTTAAAGAAGTAAAAGCTATTTAAATTTAGAGATTGTAAATAACTGCACTGTTATAATGCAGGAGATCTGCAATTAATCCTTTCATTTTATTGTTCAGAACAAAGTAGAATCATTCCTCCAAACCATGGGAACATGACTCCAGTTACATGCTCTTTCTCAACAAAACAAACACACAAGATAATAGCCTAAATTTATTTATTTATTCCATCCCATGAACCCCATCTTCATTACTCTGCTTCCATTCATCACTGCACCCTGCACAACGAAAAGAATACAAACAAAAATGTTAGTACGTAAAATTTTAATACTCGATCATTGATGTTGCTAGTTGTTGGCCCATGAACTGTTGGCCCATTTGATAAAGAGGCCCAGTTCCTTATCCCATTTACCCGATCCCTTTTTCTCTTTCCCACTTCGGTCTGCTGCCTTCCGAAACCCTAGCTCTCTCTCCCCTCTCACTGCGGCTGCCCCATCCCCTACCCCTGTAGGTCGGCTCCTACCTCTGAAACCCTAGTTTCTCTCCCCCTCTCTCATGTCGGCTGCCCCCCCTCTCTATAAAGAGAGGGGTATGGCAGTAGCTTGAGGGGGGCGAGAAGAGAGCTGTGAGTGGAAGAGAAAGTGAGGCGAGGAAGAGGAAGAAAGGTGGAGTTCTGTGCTCCTCAGCTTTGTGCAATCCCCTCCCCTTTCTCTGTGAGGCTTTTCCCGTCCATTGCTTTATACGATCCCCCTTTCTTTGTGAGAGACTGTGAAGAATAGTTGCTTTCTCCCCTTATGCCCTTGGTGGTGCACACGAGAAGGAACATCGTAACTGGTTGAGCAGGCTTCTGAGCCAAACAACGACGATGAGATTCTGTACAATTGAAATTCCGATGAAGTGGGGGGAAACTCCATATTTAAATATCACTGGTTACGAGAATTTGTTTCTGTAAGCACGTGTTACATTTTAAACTGCAAGTTAAACTTTAGCGAAATAGAATGGTTACTTTGTAAATATAAGAAAACCCTTGAAGTGTAGGGATTATCAAAAAAAACCTCCTTTAACTTCAAGATTTTATTAGAAAACTCTATTTAATTTTGAGATTTTGTCACAACTTCTCCCAAATTAGAGAAGTTTTCTGATAAAATCTTAAAATCAATGAGGAATTTCTGATAACCCCTAAACATAATTAGGGTTATCTAATAATTGTCCAACTTAAGGGGGTTTTCTGGTGTTTAGCCTAATAGAACGTACTAAAATTAGATGACACTGAAAATTAATTGGAGGTATCAAAGTACCAAAAAACATTTTTTAGAGTATCAAAGTGTATTTAAAAAAGAAACTTTGGAGCATAAAAAAAAGGTGTGAATTTTACGGTTCGAAAGCGCAAACTGTGAAAAGTTACAAACTAAGAAAACAACTACATACTTGGCACAGTCCGTCTTGGGGCTATTCCTAAACGGCACAGAAACTCCACACTTGGCCGGAAGAGCGGCAACAAGCTCAACCCTCGCCCCAGACACCCCGCCCACCACCGACTTCAGGCACTTGCAGCTCTTGCGTCTGTCGTCGGCCATCTTAGTGTCCGACACGATGCCGCGAACGCCGTCGCAGCACGCTGAGTTCGGAGTGGGCCTGCGATTCAAGGCACGGGTACATGGAGCTGTGAAGGGACGTGTACAAGATAGCTGGCTCGCTGCAGCGGGGTGGCCGCAACAAGCACCGCCGCGAGAAGCAAGGCTAGGATTGGGCGAGGCATGGTTGTGTGGTAATAGAGGGAGAGGATGAGTTGGTAGTGAGTGGAAGTGGAGCGTTAGAATTAATATAAACTTATAATCCTCGATTCTTATCATAACTTCGGTGTTTTGGTGTAATGGTTAGAGAGACTTAACTTAAAATGATATATATCAGAGCAACCCAGGTTCAAATCCCACCGGTCACGAATTTTAAGCGGATTTTCTAAAAATTGACACTGCTGCGTGAGCCCAGATTTCAGCCCATAAAAAAGGGCGTTCAACCCAGATTAGGAGTTGAAAGTTGGTGCTGTCTTAGGGCAACGAATTGACGGTAAATCACATATGATCTACTATGCCAGTAGGACTCTGAATGATGCCCAGCTAAATTACTCTGTCACAGAGAAGGAGCTTTTAGCTGTAGTCTTTGCTTTAGAAAAATTCAGGTCCTATCTCATCGGGTCTTTGACCAAAGTTTTCACAGA
>JBAKGM010000365.1:39585070-39601653 GCA_037177215.1 Asparagus racemosus | reverse complement strand
GAGTTGTTCCTTTATGTTGTTTAGTCCCACATCGGTTAGGGACAAGGCTCTTTGTATTTGTGATAGTATAAATAACACCTAAGAGAGGGAACTAAAATGCCTCTCTCTGATTACTTCTTTCAACAGATACTGAGAGGAAGTGGAGTGAGGGAGTGTGGGGTATTTATACAAGAAGGTATAGGGGTTTGGACGCTCTCTTGCTTAAAAAAGAGTTCACTTACTTCAATTCATTACAATCTACTTAGTATTTACTATAATCATGCGGTCATTTATATCATGTAAAATCGTAAATTATTAAAAATTACATTTTGTTCTCAGTCTAACTGAATGACTAAATTCTGTAATGTCGCATGAGCTTCGAGCGGTATAAGTACTAATAAAATAGTTTAAAAATTATAAGTACTTAGGGTATCATTTGTAGAGATGCATGTACATGCAAGCAACTCGTATAGGAAGAGTGAAGCATGTTGGAAGCTTAACAAGTGTTCGAATACTTTTCTTGCACTGGCATGCTCTATATCCTCATGCACATCGAAGTGGAAAAGCTGCAGAATTGCAAGTCAAGAAAAAGAAATATTACTCAAAAAAAAAAAAAAAAAAAAAACTCGCCCGCATCCACATCATCCTCATCGCTTCCATTCTCAAAGTCCATCTGCAAAGGGCAACCGCGAATCTCCTTTTTAACTCTCCTCCTCTTCTTCCATTTCCGCAGCTCAAGTTCCTCTTCTCTACGACATCAATTGGCATGTCAGCAATCATGTAGCAGTGAAGAGAAAGCAGATAGTGTGGAAAAGGTAGTTAATAAGGTTCACCCACTCTTGTTGCTGTTTTTCTAGCTTCTCCTTCTCTTACCTCTACTGCAGAAAAGAAGCCCAAAAAAAGAAAACATCATATATATAGCGCGCATATGTACGTAGCATACCAAGATGGATCGTATTGATTCCACTGATGCTCGACCTCCTATGGTCTTTTTACGCCGAAAAAGGAATTAAAAAGAAAACAGGAGGAGCGAAAGATCCAACCGAGTAGTAGATGCAGGAAACAGATCCTTCTTACCTTTTCGACATATCATTCTCCACAAACTAGAAATCACAGTGCTTAATTGTGTCAGGAAAGTACCTTCACATGAGTTGACTCCATCAGCTTTGAAGCCCGGAGGACACTCGCAACCTTTTGCATGCTCATCCTACAAGGGGAAGTAGTATATCGCTTAACACTTGAACCGTAAAAAACAAAAAAATAATACGAGGAAGTTGATCTCTACCAACAAAGTACGACCACACGGGCACTGAATGTCTTGCCACATTTAGTATACTTCCAGCAGCCTCCATTTGTTGATTTCACGGTTGAAAAGTTGAGACAGCTGTCCGCTACAGCAAATATCTACCCGCTGCAGTAATCACCAACCACAGAGCAATACTGTAGCAACAGTGCGCACCTACCGCCAAATCACCTATATATAGCCCCCATTAGCTGTAAGTTGAGATCATCCCAGAATCGCAGTGTCTCCAGTTAAAAGAGAAGAGAGAGAGAGAGAAAGAGAAAGAGAAAAATAGAGAGAGTTCCTCCTTGTAAAGAGAGATTGTAACTCTTAAATTTTCCTCATAGTGGATTTTTCTATTCTTGCCCACAGTTTTTACCCCAAATTCATTTAGGGGGTTTTTCACGTAAATCTGTGTGTTCAATTTATTCTTTTTCACACTAATATTTGCTGCGACCCTGCTCTATCGGGCCCCGGTTTTCCCAACATTCACAATGACCAGATCTTGAAGATGCAAAGCGGAAAAAAAGGTATTATCCTCTATATCTTCTTAAATTAATAGTTATGACATGTACAAGAGCCTCATTCTTGCTTTGATACTAACAAATTAACACAAGGAGATCTTAGATCCAAATTGGATCTTCCAATAGGCAATTCCATCAGTATATTACCTAGTAGCTCCTAGTCAAACTAAGCACAACCATTATATATATACAAATTAACACTCCCAACCATAAAGAATAACTAATACATAGCTGTAGTGATCACCATGCTTCCGTTCATCTTCTTTATAATGTTGCCCTCTTATAGCTACTACGGATGTTCTTGATTTTGATACCTAATATATAAAAGAATGATCAGGTCTTGAAAGCACAAACAAATGACAGCATATTATACATGTTAGACGAGTATTCTCCTTGTTTCTAATATCAAAAATTAAAAGAATGATCAAGTTTGAAAGCAAAAATACACGAGAAAATAGTACAAGTCATCTATCTTTAGGATATCAACGCCTGCAAAATTAATCAAACTCTGGTAAAAGTCCTTTTGACAAGTACACAACATCTATTTACAAACGCCACCACAACCAAGGCTTCCCAGTTTTATTGGCGACCTTAAACACACAAACCTGCCGCATGTTCTAAAAACCTACATCTTTACCATCATGCCGTTTAGTGAAGTCCTGTTCAGGATCGCGAGCACAATACTTCCGGCAGTTGATGCGTTGTGACTTGCATTGCTTGCTTACAATAAAAGCTTCAGGACAATACCGAGCAACGTAACGTGCTGTGAATTGTGATCAACCCTTTTTGCTTGAGTATTCATGATACTCCTTTGGAGCACTTTACGAGATCTATTTGGCTATCACAAGGAGTGGTAATGTTCGCTAGGTGACCTGCCCTTTCGTTATCTTCTTCTGGAATGTCCATTGTGATTAAGGGCTCCACCTTGTTGTCGATCGGCGGCAAAGGATATCAACAGCCCCAGCGTTTTGTACATTCCACGCCTTCGTTGTACGTGAGAAAGCAATCTGTATAAAAAAAGTAGTTATCGCTTAAATAAATCGATTCATAAGAAAGCTTAGTATGTGGTTGCATTTTGATGGATAGAGTATATGCAAGTAAAGTCTGTTGTGTTGAGCCTCACATTCAATAATTTTGGTGAGTAAAAAGAGACAAGAAGAACAGAAGAAAAAGGTTGAACTTTGTACAAACATGTCCACATGCACACACGAAGACAGAGAACAGGAATTTGCACTAACTAACCAACATGCAATGTGTGCATAAATTGCCAACGAAATATAGATGAATAGCTACAATTTAATCTGAAATTGAAGAAATGCTTCACGTTACGTGGGAAAAAAAATTAGAAGACAGTGGCATGCTGGTTGGACCAGCCCCATACCCTCTATATTAACTGAAGTATAGAAGAATAATGTAAAAACTAGGCAATTGGTGGTTAAAGCCATAGGATACTCGGCAATAGATGTTTCTCCATCTCCTTTCATTAGCAAATTAATTAGCAACTTTCTCAACAAAAAAAAAAAAGTAAATGTGACTATGTTTCAGGTACGGGTCAGGCAAAAGGCCCTGCCGGACCTGAACCGGGGGGGCGGGGGGTGGGGGGAGCGAGCCGGGTCCGGGCACTGGGACGGCTTGATTTTATAATTTTTTTTCTTTTACCTTTTTTCTCAAAAAAGTTGTAACTTTTTGTAAAAAAAATCAGTAAGAATTTTTTCAAAAAAGATGTGACTTATAAGTATTATAAGTACATATTTACATATAGTTATATCAGTTTATATTATATATACAAGTATCACATATTCACCTATATGTATATACTTATATACAAGCATTATGCCCGTGCTCGCACGGGTTGATTTGGTTTTTTCAATTTGTATATCTAATTCTTTTGTTCTCTATGAATTTATTTTTTGGTTATGGTTTAAATTAAAACTACTTCCAGTAAAAAATTTAAACTGTACCTAAATGTTTTTTCTTTAGACTGCTGTTTTTTCTTCAAAAGTAAACAACTTGAGCCGGATAAAGGAAGAAATGGTTTAAACCCCTCTTTTTTATAATATTCTTAAAAAGAAAAAAGAAAACACTACCTCAGTTAATAACTGTGTGGATAGTTTTCATTTAAAATTTTTAAATTCAAATTAAGGATGCACGTACACGTGGCAGTGTCTTTGGTAAATCATAAATTTCTGATTATATATAAGGGGAGATTTAAACCATTTATTTTTCTGTCTCTATCATGGTATGTAGTTAAGTTTGTTCTTCCGCTCATAAAATAGCAGATCCAAACTTTCTTTACTTACAATATATTTCACCTGATTCTCCTGTCCAATTAGGATTTTTGTTTCATGGAGGATTTACTTGGTTGTAAGTTAGCGGTGCTAGAAGAGGAATACTTGAGCTTGATTTCCTTTTGCATGATCATGTCATAATATTGTCTAACTCACGTGAAATAGACGCGGTGGCCTTCAAATCCGACTCAAAAACTCAAAGTGCACCTGATGTTATCTAACCTGCAACTGATCTCAATAAGACACGAGATGGATTACCAGGAAATTGATCCTAAAATTATGCACTCTTCTAAAAATTTTTGAATCTCAGATAGGTTAAGTACGCTCAGGCAATATAACTAGCGATATACATTAGTAAATACTAATATTGCATCAACGTCTCCATTTCATTAAAAAAAAAGAGAGAAATAATCAACAGGGTATCGATATGGTTCACTCTTCAGACGATTACATAAGCAAAGGATAACAAAGAAACTTCCTGAGAATGTCAAATTGAATGAGAAGGAAATATCTGTAGCGTACTAGAGCTTATCAATCTTTCTTTCATAAGTTACGGCAAAAGTTACATTCTCAGTTAGCATTGACCGATATTGAATTCAGAGGAGTCTGATCTTACTTCATGATCTAACGTAGCGCGGAAGTAAGAAACATCGGAATTCATCAATTGGTGTTCTCTGAATCTACGAAGAAAACGATATTCGAATCTACGAAGAGACAATCTCAAATCCACGAAGTAATATAAAAGAGAATTTTATTGATAAAAGTGATCTAATTCATGAGGTTTACAATCCTGCTTCTTAAATAGAAAAACAAAACATATTCCTAATAAAAACAGAATGTCTAAAAGAAAGAAATAATTTAAAACTACCTAAAAGACTCTCTATAATAAAGAAAACAAATCAGTCCAAATTAAATTAAAATTGATTTTATTTCCTAATCTAAATTGACTCTAACTTTATTATTAGAAATAAACAAAAGGCTAATTATTTCTGAAATCCTACCATAAACAGGTGATACTGATGGGATTGTAAGATTTTGCCAAGCTGATTGACTCCGTCTAGTCGAGATAGGCGATTTTCATATATAATATGTTAGAATCTGACTTCCGGATCGGAAGATATGGTTATTTCTCTGCGGTCAATCAATAATTTATCCGTATCCTCATTTGACTCGTGAAGTTCCCACTTTTCCACGAATTTGCTCCTTATGTATCCTACATCATGATCCGACTATATATCCATCTAATTACCAACTTCAATCCCCATGAATTGCGTACCGCTCCCATTTCGTCGTCGGGTCATAAATCTAAAGAGAATGAAAATACCAGCAAAGTTGGAAAGAAATTTGCTGCCAGGCCTGCATTTAGCAATCTGTTGGCGTTAAATGATGATTAACGTACTCATGCATAACTTTTGCACTATTTTTATGTGACGCCCTTTAAAATGAATTATTGAAGTTGAAGGCCTAAAAGTTTTGCAGACCAAACAAAGCACAGTACCAAATTAAAGAAACTTGCCTCATCTTTCTCAGTTGTTGCATCTGCAATTGTCGGCACATCCTCATGCACATCGAAGTGGAAAAGCTTCAGAATTGAAAGTTATAAACAAAGAATAATACAAACTCCAAACGGATAGCAATTAAAAGAGTGGTGAACGAAATGAGTGAGAAGGAAGAGTTATATATTTGTTTCAAAGATCATCAGGAAAGTATTAACAGTACAACACCTCTGCAAGTCTCGTGGTTATTTCATAGTTTTTGTTAAAGAATATTGTCGAGATCTATTAGATTAGGAATAATATATTAGAGAAATATGATTGAGAGATATTCGAGATGTGATTGGATATGATTTTATATCATACCTATTTTGTAATATTCTCCTAACCTCTATTTAAGAGAGGTTATGGTTAGATGAATAATATCTTGAATACCTTGGCATTTTCTATTTCTCTACATGGTATCAGAGCCAAGTTATCGAAACTAGAGAGACCTCATTTCTCCTCTAAGATCTCGTGGCCGTCGAGGGGATTTTGCCGCACTACGTGCTTCCTCTCGGCGGCTTCGACACCGATATCGACTACATCAACTCTCTCTCTCTCTCATTGGCCGAGACACTATTCATCAGCGCGGCACTGTTCATTTATATAGTACTGCTCAGCCGAAAGCACTGTTTGTCACCGTGAGTACTGTTCATCCACGGTTAATGAATGCTGTCGGGGTCGTCAATCACCTTCATGCCATGAATCCTCGCCTTTGATGATTGATCTCGCATAGATCTCGATAATTCGATCTCGTCCTCATCATCGACATTTGCCTCTTTGTCGATCTTTGCTTGAGCCCAAAGTCAACTTCACCTTTTGGATCATTTGTTTGTCAAATCTTTCGAGAAGGATAATTTGTTGTTGGATCTTTTATAAAAAAAGATCATTTGTTGTTGGATCCTTTATAATAAAAACGGATCAGTTGTTGTTGAATCTGGAAAAGATCATTTGTTGTTGGATCCAAAAGGAAGAATAATTTGTTGTTAGATCCTTCAATGATTATTTGATCGGTGGAGTGGTGCGTTTTTTATTTGTAAATAAACTAGACATGTATATCATACGTGCTCCAGCTTGAGGGGGAGTGTTAAGAATATTATATAGATCTATTAGATTAGGAATAATATATTAGGAAAATGTGATTGAGAGATATTTGGGAGGATATGATTTTATATCATATCTATTTTGTAATATTCTCCTAACCTCTATTTAAGGGAGGTTATGGTTAGATGAATAATACCTTGAATATCTTGGCATTTTCTATTTCTCAACATATTTTACATACAAATACATGCGTTTTTACTTGACCTCCTCAGATTCAGTTCATACATATCCTCTCAAGCCACTTACTTCCCAATGATCTCATACACTTTATCTCTAAGTGCAACTAGCACTTTGGATTGCTACCCCACTCCAATTATTGACATATCCACTACACCACCATCCCCCTCTCCTGTTCTTATGATATAAAAAAAGCCCACGAATCTGCTACATTTGCACAACACAACCGTCACTCTTCCTCTTTTCCTCAAACATTCAAAGGCAACAAGCTCTTTAGAACATATAAGCATCAAATGCTTGCTCTCAGCTTCTTCATACCTCTTCTTTAGCCTTAGATGCACAAGTCATTACTGCCTCGCCCACCGTTAGAAATATCTTGTCATGGCCTATCATCTCCATAAAATGTGAAGCCTGGAGTTTCTCGATTACAACGGGTCCAGGATTCGCAAGAACAAGCTGCAAACAATACTTCCAACTTGTAAGATACAATTTCAGAATGTCTCAAGCATTTGATATTATTGTGCTATTTGACAAAAAATTATCTTATCTCTCACCTCAATCTCTCTCTTTCTGAGGGTTTTGAACAAGTCTTCCAAGGCATGGATACCGCTAGTGTCAATGTCAATAACCGCTGTAGAGAGAAAGAATTGAGATAAGTAACTGAGACGAAAGAAGTCACATGAATGGGAATAATGGATGCTTACGCGACATCTCAACGATCAAGAAATTGATTCGTGGTACGTCTTTCATGCTCAGTTTCTCTTCCTCATCTCTCAACCATCTCAGGATCCTAAGATGAAGCACGAGATAAGTGAAGTTGGGAATTTTTGGTAGGAAACCAAGAAAATTGGAAGCTTTACAAAATAGAAGGAAATAGATCTAGTGAATATTATAACACAGTCCTCTGTGACTTCTAAATCTGTGGTCACACAAACAGTAGATCTCCCTGGGAAAATACAGATATAGTAGATTCCATAAAAAGATAAAGCAGTAATACATAGTGTATATTTGGTTAGGAAAACAGTACATTTGGTATGAAGATAAGGTAGTAGACGTATAGTTAAAAAAAAAAAATATGGTGGTTGGACTTCGTTATTCCATATGATAATCTGCTTATTATGTTGATGTATTAAAAAATGTTTGTTTCTAGGTTCTGGGAAAAAAAAAAAAAAAACACTTTCAAACAGCAAAATACAAGTCTGCAACTGAAATAAAGAGGGACTTAGCGGGAAAAAAAAAGTGTTTTCAAGAGAGCTTATACCTCTCTTTGATGTAGTTAGAATTTGAAAAGTAGATAGCCGAATCAACTCTCACAATCAAAACCCCTGGAACTTTTTTCGCCTCTGGATATTGCTCAATATTCCTATATATTGTAGTCCTTGGGAGATTTCCAAGTAAAGCTGTCCTTGGCCGTGTTACTTGAAGCAGGATTTTAGCAAATGATATAGAAACCTGATCACGAAAAGGGAAAAATAAATAATAACAAAAAATATTTACAAGTGGCGAGTCATGAAAAACAGTATTAGGGGGGCAATAAGAGATCTCACAGCAATTAAGAGTCCAATTTCAACTGAAGCAAAAACTACTCCAAAGAAAGCACCCATGCAAGCAACAAAGTCAAATTTATCAATCTTCCATATTAGAAGAGCTGCCTCAAAGTCTATAAGTCCAATCACAGCCGAGATAATGATCGCTGCTAAGATGGCATTTGGTGTATACTTGAAAAGGGGAGTAATCACTAACAATGTTAATAACACTACGACGGACATAACCATGTTCGAGACAGCTGTTTGGCATCCGGCCATGAAATTAACTGCAGACCGCGAGAAAGAGCCTAGAAAGCAAAACATCACATATTTAGTATAAGGTACTTCAAAGTCTTATATTGCAATAAATCTTTTCAATTAATTACTTATAGATATCATGATGTATGGTGTACTTACACGGGTGACTCAGAGTCTGCATATTACATGGGTAACCATGAGAGTACTGATCATGTAATGATTGTAATGCCCTAGAGTCTTTTTTTTCTCCTCACTTGTAGATACAATCAATAATCTAATGATTACCTGCATAGATATGCATACTCTAGGGTCACCCGTGTTATTAGATCATATGTTAAGGTGCCTAAATGTAATTAATCCTAATCTGTTTGTGATTCTACATTCATTATGGTTTCTTACCGGTAGCTACATAGCAAGAAGTCATTGATCCAACTATATTCATTGTTCCAAGTGCTACCATTTCCCTATTTCCATCCAACTGGTAGTCCTTCATGGCGGCAAATGTTCTTCCAATTGCTACGGCTTCCTGAAATTTGTTCAGTTATATATAGTTCAAAGGAAAAAAAAAAAAGAAAAGAAAATACCCATTTCTTCTAAATTTTAAATTAGTTACTTTTTACTAATTAACATACCGTCAAAGCTACCATCCCAGCTACAGCGCCGATCCTTATTCCTTTTGTGAGAAACGAACCACTGAAATATATTTGAGAAACAGATGATGGGTTGATGCCTTGCTTTATTTTTTTCACCTAGATATTTAACCAATTGGTTAATATTGATAGCAATCTGAAAATAAAACCCCTTGAAAGTTTTTTTCAGGAAGCAATCCAAAACTTACAATTTGAACGCCATCTTTATCTGCACGTGTGATATAAACGAAGAATGTGGAAAGAATTACAGAGATCAGCGGAGCAATTGCAGGCACCCAAAAGAACCTCTTTTTCTTCTTCCCCTACTCATAAAAAACAACTTAAAAATTAGTTCCACAAGACCATAAGACCATCTTTTGTGTGTGTGTGTGCGCGCGCGTGTGCGTGTGCGTATGCATGTGTGTGAAAATGAGATAATAAGAACAAATCATAAATTTTAACCAAAAAAAGGGACAAATCATAAATAATGAATCTTACTATGTACTTAGCAACGAGGAGGAATGTCAAGAAAGATGCCCCTATTAGTATTGTTTGCCAATTCCACTGCAAAGTTGAAAAAAAGATCAATACCTACCATCTAATGAAAAAATAAATAAATAATATTGATATAAAAAGAAGAGACCGATGATTCACTTACTCCATGGTGGACAGAACCCCACACTGATTTCATAACAGAGACAATGTCACTCTTCTTTGTGAAATTCCGAATACCAAGAAATCCTTTTAGTTGTTGGAGTGCAATAGTAATGGCTGCCCCAGCCATGAATCCAACAATTGCAGCGTGTGATAGAAAATCAATTAGAAACCCTAACCTGAACAACCAAACAAAAAATTATATAACTAAATGGACCAAAAATATTAGAAGTTCATATTATCAATAACTTTACCGAACCTTAGAAATCCCAGTGCTGCTTGAGTTACACCAGCAAAAAAGGTTGCAGTGTATGCAAGCCGTTGATACTCTTCCTTATTATTTACTGGATCTACTTCATTTTGAAGAAGGGTTCCTAGCAAGAGAGATACAACTGCTACGGGCCCAATTGCAATATCTCTCGAGCTCCCCATCATTGCATAAATTAGTGGTGGTACGAAGCTAGAATCTAGCAATCCAAAGACCAAAGTTAGTACATAAATGAGAAAGTCATTAATGAGATTTCACTTCAAAACGATAAGTAATGAGCACTCACAGAGTCCATATTGTGGATCCAAGTTCGCAAGTTTTGCATATCCTATATCCTATTTCAAATGGGGGAAAATTCATTAAAAAGAATTAACTTGGATAAATTTCATTCGTTATTGATATGTTATATACCTGAGGGATACAAAGGCTTGCAATGGTTAATCCAGCAATGAGATCACCCTTGAACTTAGTAAGATTATAATCTCTCCCCCATTTGAAGATTGGAAAGAAAGATTGGATACCAAGTAGTAGTTTCTTTGATTTAGGCTGGTCCTTGTATTCCCTTAAAGGGTCATCAGCAAAGAAAGTCTCTTTCAAAGTTTCAGTAAACTCTCTCATTAATTTCTTCCGAGGGGCGAAACCCACCTTGTAAACTGATGGCAAGTTCTCTGTGTGTCGGCGAGAAGAAGGCAAGCTATGAATGTCTGATTCATTTGCAGCTGGTTCATCAGAAACTGAAGTGCCCATCTTTAGTTTTCACCTGTGCAATGAGTGAGTAGTTAGAAGGCAGATATAGACTAAACTTTGAATTAGAAGTCACAAGTATATTACACTAAACAAGTAGTTATACTACACAATGTTAATTGTTGTTCCAAAAGGAAGGACATAAACATACTGAAATGCTTGTACTATTTTGAGACAGGAAAGCCTTCCCTACTTTGGGAGATGTAAAAAGATCCTTATATAGGACTCAAGTACAATTGCAGGTCAAACTTCTCTTTAGGATAAAACCATACTACCAATTGTGAATGTAGATGTAAAACAAAGCACATTCAAGGTGAATGGAGAGGACTAGGATGCAATGATGTATTGATATATCAACATATGAATTGAAGGAGGGCAACGTTTTCAACTTGCATTATAATTATATCATGCTCTGTTAAATAACCATGTAAGGTGTTGACTTAGATGATTAGATTGTTTAAACTACTCATTAGATTGTTTAAGCTATTCACTTACCCATTTGCCTCAATTATTCCTTTATATAATCAAAATTTCAGAGTCAGAAGAGGAGACAAGTTGACATTCATAAGAAGGAGACAAGTTGACATTCATAAGAAGGAGACAAGTTGACATTCATAAGATAAGGCTTCCATGACATAAATTGATTGGTAAGCTATTATGCTTGCAGCTTCTGGTCGTAGCGTCGAAATTTACAGAGTTTATGGTTCTTAAAATTTTCCTTCGCGCAATTTGTCAAAAGGACGACAATTCTCAACGAAAGAGAACAAAGGAGGTTTTGGTAGTAAGCGCATCAGTGTACACCTTGATTGATTGTGTCAAAAGAATATGATTTTTAGTTCATATATAACCACATTTGACCATAATATTGTGAAACCTGAAGTTGCCTGTTCTAGTTAGTCATACGTGGCATGAGGCATGTAATTAAGAGATTATGAGTATGCAGTATTTCATACTCATATAAATCATAATTCATCTCAACAGTCATCCTCAATGACAATCTCAAAGCATTGTAAGTTTCGGGGTACACTCCCGTAAATTCTCTAACAATCTAACTGATCTCTTCCACTGTGGAAGCTAGGTGAGTTGCAAGGATCAAAAGAAGAACTTAGCACCCAAAGGTCATTTATTTCTCAAGTTGCAAAGCATCAATATTACAAGGAGAGCTCTTTTTTACTTCTCAGAAACACCAGTGCATGACAAGTTCATAAAATGATCTCAAATAGAATACTTATCTTGATAGCTTCATAATTTAATAGTGTTAAAAAAAAAACATTTTCTCAAAAGGCCCAATATAAAAGGGAACCATCACTATTTCCAAACTCTGACTGTCTTATGGAGATGGATGTTTCCCCTTTGTAACTTTGAGGTTTTATTCCCACTGTCGGCTTTAGATAATTGCTTCCAAGTGAAGACTTTTTGAGTTCCAATCACATAAAGGGCACTTAAAAACTCCATTATTGCCTAACAATATCCTTGCATTTCAAGACATCAGCGGGCAACTAACACCGGTTGCATTTTCAAATTATATATTTAAACTTGTGTTTTTATTATAATCAAGTTACTTGCATGAAGAAGTCTAAGACAATTAACTAATAAACATCCGAATCATGATCACGAAGCCAAGCAGGAAAACAAAACCCATTTCACCTGTGATAGTGTAGGACAAAATTGAGTGATGAAAAAGGTAAAAAATTGAAAAATTCTCAGTTTTACCTTTTGGAAGGCTACGAGAAAAAGAGCTCCAAACTGAAGCCAAGGATTGTGGGCACCTAATCAATTGATCCCACTACAAGGAGACGAGAAAGTTGAGAGATCCCTCTTCAAGGGAACTCAACCTCACGTTACACTCAAAAGGAAATTAAAAAATTCAACTAAGAAAGAGAAAAGGGAGAGAGAAAAAAAAAAAAAAAAACTGGAAAATAGGAAAAAGAAAAGTAGAAAAAGGGCGACGAAATCTTTGTGGAGGGGGAACTTCGTTTACTTTTCACGACGTGGGTCCCACGATGTGAAGGCTTCGGCACACTGGGTGGTGGCTGGAGTTTTGGAACGGTATGATGTGCTTTGAAATTTGGGGTAGGGGTCTGGAAATGCGTCCGGGTTCATTGAACCGAGGAGGCAGGAAAGAGGGACTAGGTCAATAGACACAGCTTAAAGCGGCGATCTTAGTGGGGACAATTATAACGAGATGACCCTCAAGTCATGCACATAAGTCTAGACTCTAGATTATTACTTTTAGTGTGGGTAAACTTCATTAAAGCCCCTTAAGTTTGACAAACTGTGAGAAAGCCCCCTAAACTTTAAACCTATCACTTGACCCCCTTAAGTGTGGTGTGTTTCAGGAGACCCACCAAATGTTTTCAACTTTTTCAACAATTCCCAAACGCTTTTTGATGAAATGGTACGAAGACAAAATAGCCTTTTCAAATCAACGCACTATGATTTTTTCAGAGTGATTGCTCTGATTAAAATCTTAATCAAATTTCTCTCATAAAAAGTCTTCTTAAAACTTAACCCTAAATCAGGCAAAGTTTAAGGTCTTATATGAATTTCCCTTTAATTTTCTAAGCATGACAGAAAGGATTTTTTGGGATTATTTGTCATGTTTCAACTTTACGGAGAATGAGCTCGCCATGCAGCTCCTCGTCATCACCGCAAACTACACGCACATATATATATCATTATCATTTATTATCATCTGCATTATTATCACTGTCATAATTACAAACCTATATTATGTTTTACATTTATGAGTTATGATATTATTAGAAGTGATGTCACACTACCACCAAGTGACGGAGGAGGAAATTTCGGCAGGCGGAGGGGGAGAGGTCCAAGTAAAGGATACACTGTCACCTATGAGAGTAGAAGATATTCGACCTCTTTTAAAAAATTGTTCCATAATTGAGTCACTATGCTGTTCTTTAAATCTTTCATATTTTGAAATCAATCCCTCAAATCATGGAAATTGCTATAAGGTACGTCAAATTTTGACTTATTTTTAGATTAGTCCCTCCACTCAAGAATATAAATAACAATTGAAGAGATTAAATTTAATAAAAAAAATGAGAATTGGAGGGCCTGGCAGTTCACAACAACAGATACTCGTATGCCTGCAATTTCTACTTCCACTATTGACTGGAGGGATTAATTTCAAAACAAGTTAAGAATTGGGGAACCTAATGGGAATATTTGAGGGGCTAGTTTTAAAATAGCCTAAGAATTGAGGGACCTAGTAGCAATTCTGATGATTTGAGGGACCAATTCAAAATATGAAAGTTTTAAGGGACCGATATGGAAAAGACACCCTATTATTCAAGGTGGGGCCAGGATCCTGTTGGGCCCTTACTATCTTCGCCCCTGTTACTAGCCATGTTTTAATTTAAAACTATTGTGTTAATGGAAAGGTCAGGCTAACTGGCCAGCCCCATCCAGTTGTTTAGTTGACAATTATGGTTCACCTAAGAGCAACACATTCTATACACGTCTCAGTTAACATATTAAGTTACTTTAGATTCTATTAGAACAATCTCATATAAAAGGATGATCTATACCATTCACGGATGGTTAGGGGTTTAGTTTAGAAATTTCATGTCTTTAAACGCCCTTTCTAAAGGAGTGGTTTTGATAGGATCGTTGTTCATTAGGTATGTATACGTGTGGGAAACAATTAGAATACTAATAACAAATGTATATTTTATGATTATGAGATAACTCACTATTTAAATGCAAAAGATCTTTTACAATAAAAGTAGTGATAACTAAACGACTCTCCCCAGAATATCCCAAACAAATGCAAATTTTATCAGAATGAGTGCTATAAGAGTACGGTTTGAATCATAAATAAAAGAGTTAAAATTTTCAAACCAACCATGTTACTTTACGTGAATAACACCAATGCCCAATTTGCAGGCTGTTGTTCCGAGGAATTCATATTCCCCCCGAACTAATTGTTGGGACAAACCCAGGGTCCAATAGAGTAAAGCTGCAGCTAAAGTATTACAGAAGTAATAAAGAACACACAGATTTACGTGGAAAACTCCCTAAATGAATTAGGGGTAAAAACCACGGGCAAAAATAGAAGAATTCACTATGAGGAAAATTTAGGAGGATTACAATCTTTCTTTATAAAGAGATACTCTCTCTATTATTTTCTCTCTCTTCTATATGTAGAGGAGTTGTTGTTTCTGGGATGAAATTTTCTGAAGAGTTTTAGGGCCTATTTATAGTGTTTACAAAAAATACTATTACAATTAAATAATAATATTTTACTGTGCATGTAGGGCACACCGTCTAATTTTTTCAATTTAACTTTCGGTGCGTTCGTTTTATTAGGCCGTGGGACTCATGTGGGTCCTACCGTGGGACCCACATGGGGCCCATTCTCCTTTGCAACTGGCTAACACTAATGACTCCAGACACCCCCATGCACGCTCTAGTTGTTTAAGTTTTGGGGAAGTATAGTCTTGTAAGCACTAATTAATGGTAATATTCAATGATTTATTTATTTAAACGACAAATTAAAAACATGCAGATGAGGCTAAGAAATAACTAAATTAAACTATAGGTGATTAATTTATTGAAAAGTAACGATCACGTATGGCACATGTAAGCTTTAGGGCGAGGGTTGAGAATTAAACCAGACCTTTGCATGTGACAAAATTCAATGTGGCAGCCTATTGTTGAATCTGACCTACTTCTTGGAATGCAACACAATGGGTTCTTCGGCCCTAAAAACATCCAAGTTCAAATTAAACGTACAGTAAGATTTTTTAACACACAGACCAAGATATCGTTGCTTTAAAAAACCAAAAAAAATATAAAAAAAAAAGTCAAAGGCGTTGCTTGTTTTCATAAATTTGGTTGGAATTTTGCAACTTTCCATTAAAAAAGAGACCACAAATTAACATATTTGGGTGTTTACCAAATATATTGTCTAGTAGGCATTGTCCGTTCAAGGGATTTAGAGTTGTCGCTTGCGTATTGAATAGATGGATAAAATATAATTCTCAAAGATCAAATTGTTTTAGTCAAATTTGTTATTGCACTTGGGTATCATCTACAAATAAATGTGCAACAAAACAAAAATTTTGTTGGATTTAATTTTTAAATAAGATTTTGAGTATAAGTTCTTTCCGAGATGCTGCAAATTCCTTAGAATATGCGATCTATACATCAATCCTAATAGATTTCTAACATATTTTCTGAGTTCTTCACTCTAAAATCTTCAATAAATTCTGTAGGCGTTGAAAAAATCGCTTATCAGTCCCCGAGCCTGACTCGTGAAGGTTGGTTCGCAACCAACGAACCGTCAACCGACGCAACCAACGGACCGTCAACCGACGAACCGTCGAACACTTGACGACGTAATAAACGCCGCGAACGCATGAAGCAGGTCGACGAACATCCGAACCAAGTCGACACGGCGTGCACGTCGACACGGCGTACGCATCAACGGAACGACATACTGCGGAATAAATCCGACGGTCACGTTCCAGAACAGTGAGAAATCAGCTCGTCGATCAGACTTACACGTCAACGCCAACATAAGCGACGACGGATGAGCGATCGGACTCGAACGTCGACGCGAACGTAAGCGACGACGAATCGACGGATCA
>JBAKGM010000365.1:39555462-39577268 GCA_037177215.1 Asparagus racemosus | reverse complement strand
TCATCGCTGCAAAACCAACCGTTTCCCCTCAAAACGGTCGGTTTTGCTAATAAAAATTTGAAAGGGTCGATTTTGCTCATTAAATTTGAAACACGGTTGATTTTCAAAATTTCTCCATTTTTTTTCTTACTAGCATCTTTATACCTAGTGTTATTCCTAGGTGAGATGTGAACTCCTAAATAACAAAACGGGTCTGGTCATACAACATACTCAGTGCCCTTTAATTGCATAAATGTCCAACTCTTTCATGAATTAAGCTTGTCTTTTAACTTTAATGATAAAACTTATAAATCTAACAGGAAAATATGCTGCATGCAAAGCTGGAGACCTTAAAAAGTAGAACAGAAATAAATTTTGATGAGAGAATAGATCTGATGGAATATGTAAGTAAAAAAAATCCAGCAAACAAAAGTTTGCACACAAATTCAGGCAGAGTAGATGTATTTAAAAAGCCATACACTTCGATCCCTAAAATTTTACATCTCATCTAGAAGTTTAGCATCACTGTAGCATTAATTGAAATGTTGTGAAAGATAAAAACTGCTGAAATTAGAATAAGATATTAGATAAATTGGTTCTGACTTTTAAGGTTTCTTCTGGAGAGAGACCATTTGATATCGGTGAAAACTCAGGGGACAAAGATGATCGTGATGGATATAGATAGCGGCTCAACCGAACAAACTCAACCAAATGCCAGCAAAAAAAATTACAATAATAAAATTTAACCACCTCCCACCATCACAAACAAGCATAAAAAGAAAGAGAAAAAGAAAAGTAACTCACTTGCATCCACATCATCCTCATCACTTTCATTCTCAAAGTCATCTGCAAAGGACAGCCGTGAATCTCCTTTAACTCTCCTCCTCTTCTTCCGTTTTTGTAGTTCAAGTTCCTCTTCCCTAAAACATCAATTGACATGTTAGTAATCATGTCAAAGTTAAAGAGAAAATAGAAAGTATGGGAGAAAGTAGTTAAGGTTAACGCACTCTCGTTGCTGTTTTTCAAGCTTCTCCTTCTCTTCCTCTTCAATTTTGTTGCGGATATTAACCCTCTATTAAAAAATGTCCAAACAAAGAGAACATCATATAATGTGCATACATGTAGAATATCAAGACAGATCATAATCCACTGAAGCCTGACCTATGGCCTTTTGCTTAAAGAAATAAAGAAGAAAACAGAAGGAAAGAAAGATCCAATCCATTAATAGATGCAAAATATTGATCCATCATACCTTTTCGACATATTGTTCTCTAGTAACTAGACCAACTGTTTCCTTCTTGAAAGCAGTCTCCAGAATCTGATTACCCACAAAAAGAAGAATGTCACTGAAACCAACAAAGCAACAGGGGAAAAAAAAAGGACCCACATGAAGAATAATGAAATTTATTCCTGAAGAAAAGGATTAGTTGTCTCAAAAGCACGTTGAATGAGGTATCATCAAAAGCGAGGTCAGAGGTGGATAGCCATTACACAGAAGGCACCATGTCTATTACACTAGTTCCAGACTTTGAACCCTGAGATGAAACTCCGATACATGGCCTTAATTGAAGTCACAAGCTAGTTCTGACATTCTTATAAGCATAAAATTTGGATCTCAAGTCTGACACTTGATTTATAAGGATTAAAACTTGTGAAGCATGATCATTTCAGCCTCATCAATACCAGTGATGCAACACCCTGAATAAGCTATCTTCAAAACGTGTGGATATTATTTAAAAAGATATGGATCTATAAAAGAGAATTGCAGGTCCAACCGTACAATACTTATGCATAGGGGTGAAAACGAACCAAATAATTAACAAATAGTTCGTTAATTGTTTGACTAATTATTTGGTCATATTTGATTCAGAAGTTCATTTAACACCAAACAAATAATATTTACTATTCTAGTTCATTAACGAATAGAATTTAACCAGAAGTATATTCGATTCGTTTGCTTATCAAATATTCATTTAAAATTTGAGCACTCATAATTTGCATTGTTACGCATTGATGTTATATCTTCAATCCACTTATATTTTCTACTTAAGTTCTATATACTAATTTTGAGAGCCTTGAAGACTCTTAAATAAATTTTCTAATGAAATATTTGAATTAAATATATATACATCATAACTATAAAGAAATAATTCTCATTTATAAATTTAAATACTATTTAAAAATAAATTCTTTAGCGAAATGAATATACTTTTACATTCGATAAATATTCGTGAATATTCATGAATATTTATCAAATACCGAGTATTCGAGTTCGAATTCGAAAAACTCCAGACGTGGATACTCGAATTTGGGTTCGAATTCGATAATTTTAAACAAATACAAATACAAACATCTTAGTATTCGATTTGATTCGTTCATTTACCACCCCTACTTACGCAGTGATAATCGATTTCCTTTATACTTTTGACCTTGTATATGAGCTTTCTTATACATGAAGAGCTCAGTGAATGCTAAATTTGAAACAGGCTTTTCATTTTGCTTGAGAATATGTTTCTATTTTGCTTCTCAGCTCATATCAGCCTTCAACAGTAAGATAATTTCCTACAACAAACCTTATCATGCTCTCCCCAATATTCACCAAGTAAACAACAATGTTTTCAAGGTCATAGACTTATTTGATTTGCTTCATACCCAAACAAGATTCCCATTTCATATGGTTATTTTCACACCAACACCCCAAAGTTTCATCAACTTTAAATTTGATATCCTGAAGTTCTTTTCCCAAAAGCTACCCCAACATTTTTAAGATGTAGTTTACCCTGTTAACCAAGAGTGGCTAAAATGACATTTATACCATCATATTATATATCCCTCCCCAAATTATCCAGAGAGCGATTCACAACTCTTCCCCTTCCCCTCTCCATAGTTTCTCATGTTCTTCATCTTTGATCTCCTCTCTTTTTTCAGTGCTGAATAGCTAAAGATGAAAGGGATTTGCAGAAATTTCTTTCTAGTTCAGGGTATGAAAGTCAAAATATCATCATGCACACATGATGTGTTTTAGACAGATTTCTGACCGTCGAGTTAACGAAAGTTACAAAAGTTAAATTGGTAATTTGCACTTCAATCCCCCAAAGTTTTAAACCCTGAAGTTATATTTTGACATATGGATAATCATCTTCTTCCGAATGACATTGAAATTGCTTGAGTTTGGGGAAAGTACGAAACAAAGCCAGGGCCTTGGGGTATAAAATTGTCAAATTAACGTCAACTTGATAACTTGGGTGTATCAAATCGTCCAAATAGAAATTCAGGGTATCAAAGTCACAAAGGGTGAAACTTTTGGGGTATTAAAGTGCAAATAAACATAGTTCAATTAGGTGTTATTTGGGGTATTTTCTGGAATATGTCAGCGAAAATTTGGAATAATGTTCAAATAACCCTTTGTTATAATATAATCATGCCTTGGCATCAAAGTTGCATCTTTAATTCCCTAGAACCTCAGAAACCCTAGATTGAACAAAAGATAAAGTTCTATTTTGACATTTGAATAATCATCTTCTTCCGAATGAAATTGATATTGCTTAGGTTTGGTGAAAGTTAGAATCAAATTGTCCAAATAGATATTCAGGGTACCAAAATTACACGGGTGAAACTTTGGGTTATAATAGAAACTTGCCCATGGCATCAAAAATCGCGTCTTTAACTGCCCTAAAACCTCAAAAGCCCTAGATTGAACATAAGATAAAGTGAAACTCGGTGCAGTGAGCGTGGGGATCGGGTGAGATTACCTCCGATGTGCTGGATCCGAACTGGAGTAGGCCGGTTTGGTTACCTCCGGCGGCGGACTTGCTCTTGAGCTCCTGAATCTTCCGCCTCTCGGCCTCTCGCTGCTTCTCTAGCCTCCTTATTCTCACCGCGTCTTGGGCGGTGCCCACATACCCATCCCCCATTCCCGCCATTTTCTTCTTCTTCTAATCGATGAGCGAGAAGCGAGAAGCGAGAGCGAGAGCGAGAGAGAGAGAGAGAGAGACGCGAAATCGATGCGAAAGGGGAAAAGCGGTGACGGGATCTCATATACATGCTTCAGGCCATGCTGTTTCTGAAATGGGCTGGTTTAGTTAGTTGGGCCCATTAAGCCTACGGGGTTTCGGCTGGCTTAATTGCATTTAGATACCCTACACTTTCCCCTATTTGCACTTATATACCATCACTTGTTTTTGTTGCACTTATATAATCTTAAAGTTTTTTAAAATGTGAACTTTGAAACCGTCATGTATGCAAATGTTAGAATCTTCCTTCAAAGTTTTCTAATGCAATGCTCACATGCTAATTTTATGACTTTTAACCCTTATTTCTTTTGTTAAATTTATTATTAAAACAACTAAAATTCTAATTCAGGTCTACCCTAATTCCATTTTAAAATAAGATTTTGATAAGTTTAATAGAAAACTTAACAAATACTAAGAGTTAAATATTTTAAAATTAGCATGAGAATTTTCAGGGAGAAATTCCCATGTTTGCATCATTGAGGGTATCAAGTGCAAATTTTAAAAATATTAATGTAAACTATAGGATATTTAAGTGCAATTAAGCCTGAAAAAACTCCAAAAAGGGGTAGGGTTTTTTTTTTCTATATAACATCTTTATATGCGTTCTATTTTCAGATTTACCCCTTAAATTTGCATATTTGCGAATTTACCTATGCTCTTTCCATGTGGACTTTTATACTCTCTTCTTATCTAACACCATGAAAATTTATATGGAATTTGGGCCAAAAAAAAATCTTTATATTTCTTAACTAATGGAGGATATTTTTGTCATTTCATAGCTACTCAGTTCAAAATTTAACGGCGTCAAGTGAGAGCTTTAAATCAATGACAAAGAAATAGAAGCTGGTAAATGCTCTATACTTTTCTCTATTTTTACATAAAATTATAAAAACATTCATCTTACAAGTATAACTCCATTAATCTAAAAAGCTAACAAAAAGAAAATGGCCATTATCAAATGAGTAATATGACACCCGGAACGAATAAATAAACGATTTTTTTACAAAAAATACAACCAAAGGGGCCAAAAATAATACATTAACAGTTTATATATCAAACTCAGGTATATCAGGCAATAAACAAAAAGAACGAACAATTTGTGTTAAGCTCTTGGAAAACAAGGCCAAAACTCAGAAGGCATTGGAGCTCTCTGCTTGCATAATTTGAGAGCCAATGCTGCCATCCAATTCCTGCATCTCTGAGATCTCATCCTGATGCAGCAGCATTATATCCGAGAAATCTTGGTCATGGCATTGGTTGAAACTGTTCTGGTGATTCGAAAAGATGGCTTGAGGCTGAGAGAACTGAGAGTGAGGTTGTGGGTGATGATTAAAATGAGGTTGAGGGGATTGAGTGCGCTGGTTAAGGCTAAAATTTCGCTGTTGCTGTTCTAGGTGATGAGGTAGAAGTGATTTATCGAATGGTAAGTTTTGTATGCCCATGTTATAGGATTCGGTGTGATTTACTGCTTCCCCTGTGGCAACTTTTAGCCTTTGTACTTCGTTCTTCAATGCCTCGTTCAGTGCTGCAGAGAAGTTACCATGAGATTAATACGCTCCCAAGAATTTCCGTGCAATCAGGGGGAAAAAATGGTGTATGCAAGATTAATGTTTTTCTGTGAGGTTAATGGCTACACATTATGAATATCTGAATTAACTGTATTTCTATCAGAATCATGTTTCAACATGCTAGTCGAAGAATTTATATTGATTATTAAGTGGCTGTGAACCTGAAAACAATCCTAAACTAGAACATTCTATCTCTAATTTCTTACCACTTTTTTTTTGGCCCAAATCTTGGAGTCAGCAAATGTCAGTGTATCAAACTCGACATCAATTTTCGCTATAAAGAGAACAGGCAAACAAATTATTTATTATCCTATGGTAGCTTAATTACAGCGAGGAAATGGCACATAGCACAAATCATTTACTGTAATACTTAAGAAGAATTTATTGTCAAGTCTATGACCCTTCATAAGTTCAATGCCATCTCATTTAAGAAAACAGGTTTCAAGTGTGTCATCATGTAGGAAATTTTAAAATATTATGCATAGAGATTAAGGACGAAATACAAGCGGATGGTTAAGTTATAAAAATATGTACACATCCTGCTTCTCAAGTAATAGAACAAAAGGCTTACCATCATGCAACTGGGATTGATGCTCCATTATTTGTAGCCGTAACTTAAGCTCATGATTTTCTGTTGCCAGCCCAGCTGTATCTCGCTGAAAACAAAGGACACAGCAGTGACAGTTAATGAGCCTATGAACAAGAAACTTAGCATGCATAAACAATGAAAAGTTCTGGAATGAATTAATCGGAGATGACATATGTCCAGGATAAGTATGCTCCGAACAAAACAGATGAAATATCTTGATTCCTCAACTTTGCATTTGCGTGGGAAGAATGACGAGGGCACAAACTTATTGATCACAGTTCATATGTTAGTGCCGATTGTAAACATACATAAATTTTGTCAATGTTCCTTTATGCATACTAGTCAGCTCATATAGTTGACAAAAGCTAAGATACATAAACAATGGATCAGAAGTATCAAAAAATCAATTAATATAGAATTGAAACCAGCAAAAGGAATTTATTATTTTTATTCGTCCTAGGATGATAAAACAGTATGCTGGTGTCCAATATTTGGAGCGGGTGATTTCTATTCACATCTAAATTAGCTTGTATAGAATGAATACAACCAATAGGTTAGGATACAACATCAAGAGGTTATTCATTAGGGCTTGATATCTACAAGTCAAAATCTTATATAAATTTCTGAAGGGATGGATAAAGTATTAATGTCTAGGGATCAGATATTATCTACACTGGTTACACAGTTCAACAATCTTAAAGACCAAACTGAACAAAGTCATGAACACTTGATTCGAAACCAACCTGTAACAGCGAGAGCTGTGCAGTAAGTGTTGTTAATTCAAACTGAAGGGAGTGAACTTTCCTCTCAAGTTCTGAAATATAATGAGCTTTTCTTTCTTTCGAGCGAGCAGCGGACTGCCGATTTGCCAGAATTCTGCATGTATATACTGAAAACTTTAGTGATGTCCCATAACCTTATGAGTCAGAAGCATATATTCGCATTAAAATTGCAAACTGCTGTGAAGACTAACACAAAATCTTACAAACAAATTTCAGTAGATGGAAATTCATGCCAAATGATTGTCATACCAGAAAGCATAAAGCTAACTTGTATACAAACTTCAGCAGATAAAATGTTGCCAAGAATATTACAGAAACAATTTAGCTTGCAAACCAATTTCAGTAAATGGATTGACACCAAAGAATATCGTGCGTTTACTAAGGTTGGTTGACCGACATTGTTGGCCCATAGCCTGTGAGTTAGATTTTTTAGTACAGTGGTCACCAACATTATATCAGAGAACACCAGATTACTAAAGGCCCTAGATTTTTATCATCATTATTGACAATATACTTTTTTTACTTTTTGCTGGACACCTCTCTACATGGCATGAAGAACTATGTAAGGGGAAGCATTAATAGGGATCAAACTCCACTGATAAATTAGTAGCTGCATTCCTACTGTTTATACTTCTTTCCATGATTTTATCTTCTCCTTTAAATAGAATTTCAGGCCCTCAGATAGATTTTTAAGAGGATATTTATGTTGGCTCGTATACGAATCGCCGCCATAATCAGTTGGGGTTGCCAGCAATTATAAGTAGGGAATTCATAGGCAGACAAAAGATCCACAAATTTATCAACTGCACCTTCCAAACATCGGTCACATTACCTGAGATTGAGTTTGATGCCACTTACTATTTCTGAAGTCAACTTAATGGCTGTCAGGCCCTACATAGGAATGAGCTAAGACCTAAGAGTCTTAAGACCACTTTTTGTAATCCATTCGATCCTAATTCACCATCACATCACTAATCATTGTTATGCAATATTTCCTCCATAAAATTATTTAAGCAGATGCCCCAAGAATCTCTATATTGGCTGATTCCTCGTCACTAAGATAACATCCGCAATAATCAGCATACCACGACACCTACACCTTCACTAATGTGTTATCGAGTCCATGTATTAGGCTTCAGGACTTCCCAGATAGCACCAAGTTGTGGAAGCCCTATAAGGGAGGATTGATGTTGATCAGCAGATAGATGGTTTCCCGCTAATGGTTGATGCAGCTATATGTATATATGTATGTATCTATATGTATGTATGTATGTATGTATGTATATGTGTGTGTGTATTAATGGGTATCATATGTCATATGAGTGGATTCTCTCATATACAATGATGTGGCACAACCTCCACCAAGTGTGGCTATGAGACATTCTCTCTCCTACTTTATTAAACTTGGTGGAGATTGTGCCACATCATTATATATCTTAATTACTTTCTCTCTCTTCCTTAAATCTCTCATCTCTAATTTATTCCATAACAACTCATCTTCTTACCTTTCTCGATTATCTCTACCTCCGTTCCTTTTTTTTTCAATTCTCAAAACCTCCGCTCTAATTAAATTCGGCTTCTGGTTCCTTCTTAGAAACTGAAGGTGTCGGTTTTACTTTCATATTTTCCGATGTCCTGCAAATCATGGGAATTGATATAAGGTCCCTCACAACTTAAGGTTTATTGATTCGGACTATGAGGGTTAACAACATCCTAATATACAAATGTAAGTTTATTTTCTTAATCTTTTCCTCCATTCTTATTTTCTCTTAATCTTTCGTGCTTTTTTTAATTCTCAGAATCACCACTCAAATTAATTGGTTCTTTTTTTGGGTGAAAAAAATAGAACCGATAGTAACAACCCTTACCCATTCTATAATCTTATTTCCTCCGATCCTTTGTTTTTATTTTTTCATCAAAATCATAGTTGAGGGCGGAGAAGATTCAAATAGAAGGGAGCTTCAACAAATAGACAAACCTTGGTGATTGATTTAAGAATCATATTATATGGAGGTAATCTCTCATGCTTGGTAATTAAACCTTCTTTTATTCTACTATGATACATTATAAACATTTTTTGAAGACTTAAAAGACTTATTTTGATACTGTATCTAAAGTTAAATAGAGATACTGTAGCATTTTTATTTAGAAAGTATTAGTTAGAAGATTAAAATATTAATTTTGTTGCATTAATGTTACAGGGCGTATGTGATAACGATGTTGAAAATAACTCGGACATTGTTGTGGAACATGAAAACTTATTAGAAGCTGGCAATAGAGATATTGACCATCAACCTTACTTAAATGATCATGAAGATATTAATGAGCCGTATGAAGGCATGGCATTTGTATCTGAGGATGAAGCTTTGAAGTTTTACAATACATATGCACAAACTATTAGTTTTAGTACACGAAAAAATTCATTTTACAGATCACTGAAAACAAATATTATAACGCGACGGACATGGACATGTTCATGTGAGGGACAACCAGACAAACATGATGATGAAGAAAGAGAGGGAGAAGAGAGCAATGAGAATGAAGCACAGATAAAGCCAAGACAAAGACAAACAACAAGGACAGGTTGTAAAGCTCGATTAACTGCAAAGATGGCTAGTGATCAGACATGGATTGTATCACGTTTCGTCAAAGAGCACAATCACCCACTAATCTCTAGTCCAAGCAAAGTTCGATTTTTACGATCTCATCGGACTATCACAGAAGCTCAAGCAGATATGATCAGTGTCCTTCATGAACACCAGGTTCCAACAGGAAAGATTATGTCTGTAATTTCATCACAATGCGGAGGTCGTGTTAATACATCCTTTACAGAAAAAGATTTGAGTAATCTTATCGGAGGAGCACGCAGAAAATTATTTGGTTGTGATGTCCAAACAACTATTAATTATTTCAAGAGCCTCCAAGAAGAAAATCCCTTGTTCTATTATGATATTAAAGTTGATGATCAGAACATCCTGCAATATTTATTTTGGTCCGATGGAAGAGCAAGGATGTCATATGAATGCTTTGGAGATGTAATCACTTTTGATACAACTTATATGACTAGCAAGTATCGGATGCCATTTGCTCCTTTTGTAGGTACTAATCATCACCGACAATCAATATTATTTGGTTGTGCGCTCATTCGGGATGAGAAAGCTCCTTCTTTTGTGTGGATTTTTCAGTCATTTCTTAAGGCAATGTATGGGAAGCATCCTCGTGCAATTATAACTGATCAAGATCATGGCATGAAGAAGGCAATTGAAGAGGTATTTCCCAAAAGTATTCATAGACTTTGTCAATGGCATATAATGAGAAAAGCAAGAGAAAAATTATGTCAAGTTTATAACAACAAAGTAAATTTTCATGAAGCATTTGATGAATGTGTGAATGGAACAAGCACGGTTAAAGAATTCAAAGCATCTTGGTCAACTTTGATTGAAAAATATGAACTGGAAGGTCATGAATACCTCAAGCACTTATATGATATGTCTCCTCATTGGGTCCCTGCATACTTTCGTGATTATTTTTTTGCCGAAATGTCTACAACCCAGCACAGTGAGAGCATGAACGCTCTCTTTAATGGATATGTGAATAGTCACACATCTATATATCAATTTGTTAAACAATATGAAGCAGCAGTTGAAAGTCGATATGCTAAAGAAGATGAGGAGGACTTCCGAAATTTATCAACAAAACCAAAATTGTGGTCAGGATACATCATGGAAAAACAAGCATCAGAAGTGTACACGCGAAAAATTTATAAAAAATTTTTAGAGCAACTACAAAGGATGACAACATATGAAATAGAAGAAATAGAAATTGGAACATACAACGTCAACAAAGTAGAGGATCCTCAAAAGCCAAACACTCAAAGATCATCATACATTGTGAAAGCCAATTTCATAGAAAGATCAGCTTCTTGTCAGTGCAAATTGTACGAGTTTGCTGGTATACTATGTGCTCATATTATTAAGGTATTTCTGCATCTTCGAATTAATGACATACCACAAAAATTTATTTTAAAGCGTTGGACTAGATTGGCAAAAGAAGGAGTGGTGCGTGCTTTATTGGAAAAGAGTGTTGATTATAGAGAATCAAAAAGCCTTCGATTTAATAATTTATGTCAGAATATGCTCAAACTTGCAACGGAAGGTTCTACATTTCCGGAGACATATGATATAGCCATGGAAGTGATAAAGAAAGGGATAATTGAAGTCATGAAGAATAAAGAATCTATTATTCAGGAAACCGATGCAAATCAAGCTTCCACATTTGAGCATCTTGGTGGAGGTAATGATCAAACTGCTCAGACAATTAAGCAACAAGAGCAAAGTTATGTAAAAGATCCCACTCAATCATCTTGCAAGGGTCGTGCAAAAGTTCAGAGATATAAACCTCCACTTGAAAAGGGTCGAAATTCAAGACTTAATTCGGAGAAGAAGATTAAAAAGCTCAGAACATGCTCCAAATGCGGAGGAAAAGGACATTATAGTACGACTTGCATAATACAGGTGTATTTCTTAGTCTCCACTTTTCTCTTAGGTTATAAAAGATATTGATTATGGTTTTCTTGAATACAAAGTTACTAACGATTGCATTCTTTCTTTTCTTCTTTTAGTGTTCAGGCGTTCCTTCTCGTGAAAATTGTACATAAGTGGTTTAGAGATCGGATTAGCATGGAATTACTTTAATTACTTTGTTATCAATCAGTCAAACTTCTTTAGTAATTTTCTAGTTCTTTTTTCTAAGAGATTGATGTTTCACTTGGAGATGGCTATAAGAATAAGGAGTGATATTCTGATTTTCATATTATTTTTTCTTTAATAATCTATCTAATTTCTTTCTTAAGTGATTGATGTTGCACTTTTAGACGGTTATGTATTCTCATTTGATGTAAGGTTGTTTCACGTTCTAGTGAAGCACTGGGTTGTCATTTTGTACTTCTATTTATTCTTATTTATACAACTATGGATGTCTCCACTCTGTTGATATTTGTATTTCTTTTATTCCAAGGTTTTAGATGCCAAAAATCTCGCCTATACCTTTACTTATAGTTCATTTGCAGGAATTATGTAATAGTATGTCTGTTAACCCTCATAGTCCGAATCCACTCTTGAAGAATTAAAATTGAATCAATATGCTTTTTTAGTTTTTCTTCTACGGATCCTCGTAATTCTATCCTCATAATTTTATGTCCCTTCAGATATAGTTCATTTGTAGGAATCATGTAATAATATGTCTGTTAACCCTCATAGTCCGAATCCACTCTTGAAGAATTACATGGATGCTCAATTCTTATGTAGAAATTGATATTACCACACCCCTCCACATACTTTTGCTATCACATATTAATTAGAGCAGAGGTTTTGAGAATTGAAAAAAAAACAAGGAACGGAGGTAGAGATAATCGAGAAAGGTAAGAAGATGAGTTGTTATGGAATAAATTAGAGATGAGAGATTTAAGGAAGAGAGAGAAAGTAATTAAGATATATAAGGATTTTGTGCACCCCACTATTTATTAGTACTAATCTTGAAGCATGAATATAGGTATCCAATGGCTAAAAAGTTAGGAGGAGGAGATTCCCTCTCCTCTTAGGAGGAGAATAGTCCATCTCTATATATATAAATATATATATATATATATAAACTTTCCTAGTTTCATTTTAATTCTTGGCTCTTGTGTGCTTACTTCTTGAAATCAACTACAAAGAAATCTCTCAAAACATAAGAAAAAAGTTAGGTATAGAGTGGGGTTTCAATTATGGTTAGCAACTTATTTAATATTTTAATATTTGATTTGGAAGAAAATGGTGAAAACACAACCCCCTACTACACATGTACACACAAGAAACGGCCACCATGTTCTGCTAACAAGCTTTTGATGAAACATTCCAAAGTACATTGAAAGAATATAAATAGTTTAAGAAACTACTGGTCAAAGCAGCAAAACATGATTAGACCATGAATAAGTAGAAATCAAAAGCCGAGACAACATTGAATTTTCTTTTGTTGCCTTATATTGTAACATGTACTAATTTTTAAGACCATGAACTTTACGTAGTTTGTTCTTCTGGTCTCTCTTTCTACCTATCTCACTAGAATAATGAATTAATACGTTACAGGAACCTGGGAAGGCAGAAGCGGAGTTTGCTCAGATGGGTACTAATTTGCTAATAAAATCCCTATTAACGTTTCGTGAACCAGCTCCTCTTACAGGGTCAAATATAAAAAGATTTGGAGATTCACCTGATAAAGAGTTGCCTCCCTGGATAACTGAAGAAGATATCAATTATTTTGCCAGCAAATTTAATAAATCAGGTTTTACTGGAGGATTGAATTACTACCGGAATATGAACTGGTATCTCCTTTGACCTTGATTTGGTTTAGGAGTCATAACTTAGACAGAAGTATGCCCAACTCATGTACATTGGATTAATTTATTATGTTTAGCTTACATATTTGTTTCTTGGTTCAAACTTCAACATGACTATTTCTTCTTATTCTTGGAAAGTTATCTAAGATTGTTTACGTTTCTGACTAACGACTTCTCATAATCATTCCCAAGATCAGTCATTAATACAACAGTTAAATTTTCTTGTATTTAACTAATCACTTAAAAACCAACTATCAGTTCTGAATATTTGATAGTTATGAATTTTAGGAGAAATACAAATGATATCTTGTCATGAGTAAGTGTTCTGATACCCCTTCATCTGGGGGGTTCTACTACAACTGCTCCAATAGAATTTGTATTCATCAGTATATGACTCACATAATATTTATAAAGTATTAACTCATCATTGGTGGTCTTTTGCTTGCTTATGTTATTCTGCTATATTATGTAGATTATGTTTAATTCTTATTTCTCCTTCTTCCCGAATTCCTCCTAGTCTTCTATCTGATCAATTTTGCACTTATAACATATTATAAGTATTCTCCCCAGAAAATTGTTTCCAGCCTGTGATGATTGTTAAGATGAAGCAGGCATTAGGAAACATTTACCTATTGATTAGGTGTACGTTAAGCAAGTCAGCTGCTGTCAGTTCTTCATCTCAACTTTGATATCAATTACCCTGTCAGTTAACTGTGGCCTGCAATGTTAGTATGTTAAATTCATATAGAACATATTTGAACATTTTTAGTCAGGCATGAGGGTTGTTATCACAAGTTAGTAAGAGTTTCTTAAATCAGAAAATGACTGAATTTGAGCTAGAGGGTTTCTTGTCTGCAATTCCTTGTTGCATTAGTTCTCCTACTGAGTACATGATACTTAAGCATTATGAAACTTACAAAGGTGATTGGAGATTTATAATTTTTTACTGTTACCTTCTTATTACGTAGTAAAAAAAACATCTGTTTATTGGTTCTATGTGAACTTTGAAGAGAGTGAATAAAGTCATCTCTGTCAATTGGTTTACTTTGCCTCGCACTATTGTCACTTAGAAATCATTTTGAAAACTCGTATTGGTTCTCATCATGAAAGATGTGATGACACCGCATCATTATTGATCTTATTTCACAAAAATGAAATCGACGTGAATGGACATTTTCATTCTTGCTTTCCTTATTAATGAGCTGTTTGGGAGACTGGAACATGATATGAGCCTTGTTGAAATTTGCAGGAACTGGGAGCTCACAGCACCTTGGACTGGGGTCAAGATAAAAGTGCCTGTGAAGTTCATTGTCGGGGACCTGGACCTCACTAACAACACAGGGGACTACATACACAAAGGTGGCTTCAATAGAAATGTTCCATTCCTTCAAGATGTAGTAGTGATGAAAGGAGTAGGCCATTTCATCAACCAGGAAAGACCACATGAGATCTCTGATCACATATACAACTTTATTCGAAAGTTCTGAAATTCACTAGAAAAGTAAGTTTCTAGAAGATTATCATTTCATAAAAGATGGGGAAATGTCTTCAAGACCTATTCAAAGTGGGTCTTGGAGAAAGAGTTGATTTATTAGTTTTGTCATCTTATTTGAGTTTAGTTTGTAAGGCTTCAATCAATTTGTTTGGTCTAGTTGTTTCCAGTAAGTCATCGTGTATTAATTTTGATTGGATCGTGTATTAGTTGGTTGGCTCATCCTTATATTAGTCTGTGTAGGTCAGTTATTTCGATAATTACGTGCATGACATAAATAAAGGTTTTGTCGTTGTTGTTGGGAGTCAGTGTGTAGTTTTCATATTTGAAAGATAGTCTATCCGAACAATTCCTTTTTTCTATTGATAGTTAATATCTTTACTGTTCCAAAGGGAATTTCCAACAAGGACATAAAAAGGAGAGGATTGTTTTTACACTTGTATGGCTTGGAAAATGGCAATAATTCTTGTCGCGGGATAATGATCGTCATTTTTTATGATGAAGTATTTATGTTTACATAGTCAGTCTTTCTTTAATGGTTATTAAATTGCACGCAATTGTCCATGCATCTTGTGTTTTTTTCATCATCTTAATAAGATTTGCCTATATTAGTTTATAGGGCATATTTGAAAATTGTATCTCTTTTGCTGGATTGCATTTGGTAGAGAACTAGATCATATTACCCTATCATTGTAATCTTAGTAATATAGAATTTACATACATTTTGTAGATCGGGTGCTTGTTATCACCTATCATCTAGTTTTTGGAGATAACGAAATTTCTCTTTAGCAGATTGAATATGAACCTGGGTTGGAAACTGCAACTTACCATCATCCTCAAAACAACAGTAAATAGTAGCTATTAGATAAGCAGATTCCGAGGGTTGTTGAATTCTCTACGTAATGATGAAATCATTATGTGAACATGTTCTGAAGAGTTTAATCCATACTTTGGTAAAATTATTTCTTACAGGTTTTGTTCCACTTTCCCTCACTCGAGTCATTTTGCGAAGCAGATTTAGAGGCTTTAGAATATATTTTTCCCCCCTCCCTGTCCTTGCCAAATCCTGAAACAGCTCTCCCTCGTGAGATAGAAGACGAAAGATAAAGTTTTGAGCTGATAGAGATAGGATGAAGAAAAAAAAAATATATGGAACACACTAAAATAGGAGCAGCAGCAAAATATATACTCTTATTTAAAATTTTAGCGAGGAAAGTTTAAAGGTCATGAGAAAATTATCCGCCACCTCAAATTCGATCATTTTACACAAAGTTTACGTTGTAATTTCAAAGAATATAGTTTCCATTCTCTTCCTTTCCCTTTCTTTTTCTAGAATATTCTAAAGCATGATATGACATAGAATTAAAGCTCACAAATTACGTTATGTGTGCTATAAGAGAGATAACTACATGATAAGATTATTTCCAAGAAAAAATTATTAGATATTAGTAAACACAATACAAATAAACATTGGAAGTTCACTATATTTTAATGTAAATATTATCAAAAGTTAAAGTATATTAAATACTTAGCTTAAGAACAACTAAAATAATAATTTAGAACCGAATCACTGGATATAAACATATAAATGGTGATCTTTGTGGACTTCTACAGCACAGAGATGACATTTTTCATACGACATTGTGTAGGACTGATATGCATATGAGCCAGAGAGGCGTCAGCTCCAGCGGAAAACTGTGGAGAACCCAAACCACAGTGCAGCGTTCACAACATCGTCATGTATGCAAATAACACCAAAGAGTATAACCAGTTCCTCAGCTCATCCCATTGCGGGCTTACGCTCACAGAAAGGATAACAATCATAATAACAATATCAATAAAAACAAGGCGGGGGGAAAATTAAGTTTCAGCTGATGATTTTCATTAAGTAACACAACCAAAACTTAACAAGACCAGCTACAAAGCATAAAATTCCAGATCCTTAATACTTTAATTTCACACTTTGGTTAAACAAAATTACTGTTGCCTGCTTAAACCCTGAACCCTCTGCTATTCCTCCTTCCCCTCGCTCTTTCAAACTTTCTTCCCTTGGAGCGGACATAGGGCTTGGTATGACTGTGAGGTACACCAGGCGCTGGCCCAAAGTGCTTCACAGCTTCCCTCGAGTTCTTTGGACCACGAAGGAGAACCTGCAGAAATTTAAAACTAAAACAGAAATAAGAACTCAATCCTGGTGGGCAGAAAAAAATAACCACCAAATAAAAACTAACAGTTAAAGCTCAAAGAGTGTTTATGAGATGCCGCAAAGTTCAAGGGAGTTATGTGAAATTAACCCTAAAAAGTAACAGCTAAGTTCATTGTTTCAGTTAATTAGTGGGCATCACATAGGCCCTGGAAACATGTGCTCTCGAAGACCAAAACTTCTAAATGCACCCGTATTCAGTAAATCTAAAATGCAACAAGAAAATTAGGCCAAAGGAGAAAAGTGAAGGCAAAATAAAGAGCAAAGAATTAGCTCGGATAGAGTTCATGATTTCTACTCCTGTGCCTTCCGCAGACGGAAAGACTCATAATGAGCTGGGATTCAACAGTATCGTCATTGCTGAAATAATTTAAATTAAGTGGATGAAACTAAAGAAAATGAAGAGAAAGTGACAACAGTCACAAGGAGACAGTAGGCAACATAAGAAAAGTCTTAGCGTCTGATTACTTCAATGATTTTGCAAAGCTAAACTTGCATTAAATGGTGAGCATATACTAAAAAACATCTGGTTGACAACTGTTTCACTTGGATAAATAAATAAATAAAAAATCTGCTCACCCTCCTTCCTGTTACAGGAAGGCTTCATAAAGCTGGCTTAATTAATAATATCTTCATGGATCAAACAAGTAAGAAAAAAGATGAAAGTGAGGCTAAGAATTTGAGAGGGAAAACACAAATGGATCCAACATTAAGATCTTAGCAACAGGTTTAGGGAATATAACCATAAACTTTAATTTAACGCTGAGAATGCAATCTCAAAAATTATCAGGTAATCCTCGTACTCAATAAAAATCTTGAAACTTACAATCAAGTTAAAGATATCACCAACAATGAAAGTATTCAAAAAACCTATAATGGGAAATATTAGAAGCAGATAGAAAAAGAAGTTATGCCTTCTGCTGAAAACCTAAATTAGAAAAGACTTTATCAAAAATTGCCCAGAACATTAAGAATAAACAAATGTTTAAATAGGCTACTCATGAGAGCAAGTAGCTCTTTGATAAGTTCCTGGGATCCTCTGATACTTGGAGCTCTAGCTAATCGTGAGAACAAGCAATTGCATATCCCGCAAATCAAAGGAAACAGAAATTCCAGGAAAACAAGACAGGAAGAAGAAAGACCACATATACATTAACACCATAACAACGAAAATCATTCCCCACTATGCGAAAATAATGTCAATCTACTGAAGAATTTCCTACCTGTCTAATTTTACGGGTTTACATACAAGACTAGACAATACGGAGCAAAACCAAAGATGATTAGAATGTGTGAGGTTTCTGACGTATCACCAATGACAACAGTCTGTTTGAAAGGCCAGTTGGCCAGGCCGTAGATTTCCTCAAGTGAGTTGACCAGGCGATAGATTTCCTCAGGCGATAGACTCAGATTCTTCAACAGCCTGAGGCAGCCAACTTTTCTGCCCAGTCTGCAGTTGGTGCGCTAATATGCTCAACCTGGTTTGGGAGCTGGTGGTTTCTTTGAGGTGTTTTATTCGGCTCCCATTTTAAGATCATATAGTTCTTTAAGTAGTACTCAGTTGAGTACATCATATTCCAAAAGGGTGAGGGGGTGCGGGTATCAAGTTTACACCCCCTCCCCCCAAAAAAAAGAAAACCCCAACCGCCTTCCTTTAAATTCCATTTGTTGCTGTACGTTTCCTCTTGAGGTGCCGTCACCTTACTTTATGTGTACTACTAGGTTAATAATGTAAAATAAAACAACGTTATTTGCACTCACATAATAATAATAATAATAATATGGTTATTTGCACTTAGGGACACAAAACTTTACACCTCTTTTACGTTTAATACCCCAAAGCTTTTTTAACACTTTAATACCCCAAAGTTGAATCTTCTTTTACCTTTGATACCACAAAGTTTACAATTTTACTTTTTTTTTAACTTTATACACCAACGTTTTTTGTTGACACTTTGATACCCAAAGTTTATACCTTTTTGACTTTAATACTTGAATAAACCAATACAGCTAAATAGCAACCTTACACGGTCAAACAATACAGCGACAATGGCTGGATGAAGATAAGTTGTACAGAAGATCAATTTAAATTAAATAAACACTCAATCTGTCATCTAGGCTATATCTTTTCAGTAGAGGTACAAGTGAGGTAAATTGATAGCAATGGAAACAAGAAGAGGTACGTAAAAGATGAAGTCTTAAGTTTTTTATCCCAGTAATAATTTTTAAAAAAATAAATTTCAGTGTCAGTAATTTCTGAAATACAAGAAACTAATAACTCTTAAAAGAAGAATGCAAAGGCAACAAGTTCAAAAATCAATGTTTTTCACATTCTTTCTTTGAGAATTATATGTTTCCTGTGTTTCAGAAATTACTGAGAATAAAATATAATTAAAAAATAATTATCGAGGCCAGAAAATTGTCCTCTACGTAGATCTCTCAAGCAACATTATTGCCAGTGCACTTCACTCCTTCCTCCCTTTAAAAACATAAACTCTAGATGAAGGATAAAGTAAGAGTTTCAAGTAATATTGTAACTAGCTTAAATTAATCTCCAGTCCAACTTATCATCATCCAATAATTAATTGTATTGTTCAACAAGTATAGTCATTTAATGAAATGTATTTGTTACTAGGGTATGATGGTATCAAAGTTAAAAAGATGTAAACTTTTGAGGTATCAAAGTTTGAAGAAAAAGCTTAAGGTTACTAAAGCTAAAAAGGGTATAAACATTGTGGTATCAAAGTATCGAAAGACGCAGGGCATCAATGTGTGTGTGTGTGTGTGTGTGTTTGGGGGGGTGGGGGGGGGGGGTTACCAACTAATGTTATATATAGGCATGCACCACTACGTTCAGGATACATAAGTAAATAATAATATTCAGGGTATTATTAAAGGTTGACTCTTGCGCTTTTGATGTGTATCTTTATCGACCTCCACTTTGAAATCGTACCCACCTCATTGAAGAAAAAGTTATAGAATGATTTTTTTTTCGAAATAGGTACTATGAAAATTGTGTTCTCTGAAAATTTGTTCCTGACATTTTTTTACCGTATAATTCTTTTTCCGAATTTTTTTTTTCCAAGTTTGTCTTGTTGAAAATTGATATTTTAAAAAATTTATGGAAATTTTCTTTTTCCACATTACACTTCTAAATGTTTTGAAAAAAATTTCCTAAAAATAAATTATTTCTTATATATTGAAATATTTACTGCCTTAGGGTACCAAGACGATCGCCTTTTTAGGCACCTCTTGACTCTAAGGATATAGGAAGGTGATGTCTTCCTTCGTCTTCAATATTCCTCCATTTCCTATCTATATTACATAACACCCATGGAATCTAATGTACATGAAAAGTAAGGAAACACAGTCAATCATAAACCACTACCGTGCATATTTGGATATTAAATTTACCCTCAGCATATTGAATATAGATATACCCTACAAAATACAACATGAAACATACAAACTGATGTCATCTACATAAATCTAAAAGGAAAGTCCAAGAACTTACCGTGTTTTGTCCGAGGGGAGCACGAAGAGCAAGCTGATCAAAGGTCAGGCACTCTCCCCCAGCCTTCAAAATCCTCGCTCTTGCTGTCTCCGTAAACCTAAGGGCCGTCACCTTAAGCGCCGGCACTTCATAAACCCTCTTATCATCTGTCACGGTCCCCACAATCACCGCAATACTATTCTCCTGATGCCAGAAATCAGGATAATTAGCTAAAATCAAGAAAATTACCCAAAAGGATTTTCTACATATATACCACCAAAATCAACCATATTTGCAAATTTACCCTCAAATATACATATTTTCTAATTTACCCTCAAATTCCACAACATTGAGTTAAAATATTCCCAAGGGAGAAATTTTAGCTGAAATAACAAAAAAATCAACAAACAGAAAATTTCATAATATATTGGGAATATGCCTTAGTAAAAGTTGTGTGGATAATTTAACTAAGTGTGATAGAATTGGAGGGTCAATTAGCACATATATCGAGATTTAGGGCGTGATATTTGCAAATACCTTTAATTTGTGGGCTATACAAGAAATAGTAAACATCCGAGCGAAAAGATAGCACCTTTCCCTTCATGAAGGTGATGAGCCTCTTGAGGGAAATCGGCGGCTTGTTCGTCCTGCTCATGAACAGCCTCTTCAAAATCACCGAGTTGAACCGGCTTCCGGTTCTCCGCACCAAGAATTTGTACAGCTGACCAAAAAAAACAAGGGTTACAAAAACAAATGAGTTCGAGAAGTTGATCGAATTCGAGAAAAACCGACAGAGATGTGATCGGATTTGACCTTGACGAGGAGCTTGAGGTAGACATCGTCGGATTTTGGCGCGGTTCGCTTGGTCTTCTTGCTCCGGCCGCCGGCGACGAGATCGATACCCTAAAAGGGAAAAAAAAAGCGCGTAAATCGAAGGAGGAGGTGGAGATTTAAGGGTTAGGGTTTGAATTGAGGAGAACGTTACCATGAGTTTTGATGTTTCCTCGCTCTTCAGACGGCTAGGGTTTTAGTCTCCAATTTCTTCTCATTTCTCTCTCTCTCTCTCTCTCTCATAAAAGGGATTTTATCTAGTGGCGGGAAGATTGGGCTAAGGGGGTGTTTGGTTCACCTCTTAAGAAAATTTTTTGAGAAATGGCACTTTGGTAAATAAAAGTTTTCTTTTTATTTTTATAAATTGTATTTGGTTCAGCTCTAAATTTATAGAAAACTTTTTTATAAAGTACACTTTATGGAAAAGTTTTCTTGTTTTGATTTCCACTCAAATTGGGAGGAAAACACCAAGAAATATGA
>JBAKGM010000365.1:39542718-39555362 GCA_037177215.1 Asparagus racemosus | reverse complement strand
GTTTATACAGTCTTTGGGGGTTAGTTGCACTTATATTTTTATAAAAGGGCTTGAGGGTTATGGTTTTGGGGCTGGGGTGAGTATGCTTGCTCCAACTTTTTTTGGTTCCTTCAAGCAATTTTCCCAAGAATTAATAGTAAACTAGGACAGTTGGTAGATAGTAGAGTACAATAATAATAAAATCATACTTAACTAATTTCCAAAGAAAGTGCATGGTTGTTAACATCAAATGATGAGTATAAATACACATATTTCATATTTTAAGTTATTTGTACATATATAAACATAGTGTATACCGGGGGGAAAAAATACAGATTTAAATTATTTTAAAAAAATCTTTGTACAATGACATTATACCAAATTATTATCTGTGCATCACTAAATTTGGTATTTGATTAATTTATTAAAGTTCAAAACCATCCCAATCATCTGATCACCATGACAGGCGTATAAGAATCAAAATATTTGTTGCTTAATCTTATATATCATACAAAAAATTAAAATATATATCAATATCCCTATCATAAATATTTGATATATAAATAATTTTTAAAAAGTTGTATACGTTTACTGACTTTTCAAAAAATAAGAGAGAGAACTCAGAGAAGAGAGAAGAGAGAGAGAGAATATGGGAGGAGGGAGAAGACCCTCCGATATCTCAGGTAACTTTTCTCAAAACCCCCTCCAACTTTCTTTTATTTCGCATGATCTCCCTTTTCTTAAGATTTTTTTTATTTGCAGGACACTCAGACCTAAGCTCCTCCGCTTCTTCTTCTTCAGACTCCGATGTTTGTTTGCGTTCACGAAACAGAACTTACCTCAGCCTCCTGCGCTCCTATCAGAACCCCCCTGAGCGAACTCAGACTCTCCAAGAGTACAAAGATGCAATCTTGAGGTGTTCATTGCAAAATTTTTGTTTGGCCTTGTGAATTTTGCTTTTGTTGTTGATGGGTTTTGTGTATTTTTCTATAAATGTTCAGTTATTTATTGCAAAATTTTTGTTTGGGTTTGTAGATTTTGCCTTTGTTGTTGATGGGTTTTGAGTATTTTCTGTAAATGTTAAGGTATTTATTGCAAATTTTTTATTTGGGTTTGTAAATTTTGCCTTTGTTGTTGATGGGTTTTGTGTAATTTTTGCAGGCATAAGCCCGGGGATTGGATTGAGGGAGACCGCCGGCTGAGAGTGGAGGACCATCATTTTCCGACGGTGACCACGTTGCTTTTGGTGGGGCCGAAAGGATCGGGGAAGAGCTCGCTGATCAATAGGATTTCTAGGGTTTTTGAGGAGGACAAGTTTGGCCTGTTAGGGCACAAGTTTTTAGTGAGGCCCTTCTTCCCCTTTTATCTCTCTGTTTATTATTTTCTTTTTCGCTTCTATTAGAAATAGTCTTTTTGATTGATGTTTGTCTTAGTTATTGACATATAATCAGCCTGTTCATTGCCTTACACTAAAGCACGTGTGATGCAAAAGACAATGCTTATTAAGAAAATCTATGAAGCACTCCTATTGAAGATGAAAAGAGAAAAAATTGATTGGGATGGTTTGGTTATGTACAATAGAAGCCACTAAATGCATCAGGTAGGAGAAGTGACAAGTTAACGCATGATATGAACCAAAGAACACGATTCATACACCAAAGCCCGAGATTTTGGGACAAAGGCTTTGTTGTTGTTTTCATTTATTTATGTAGCTAGGGCTTCTCCCCTCTATTTATTTGTTCATTTTAAATGAGAGAAAGCCTTTATTTTTGTTTAATTTTGTCATTTATTATGTTTATTTGGTGATTCTTGGAAAATTTTCTTCAGATTTTGACATATAGCCATCTTGTTTATTCTGTATGTACATATAATCACTGCTCTTTTTACTAAAATTCCTATAAACCGCACACTTCTTTATGGTTTCTGTATATGCAACTGAAAGTGTCAGATTTGTATGTATGTATGGATGTGCGTGCGTGCGTACATACGTAGGAAATATTGTGTATGAGGTGTCGGCTAATGAGCTACCAAGAGATAGCCATGTGGTGAACCCCACCTTGCTAGTCACAACAAAAGGTGTGGACCTCACCACTCTATCTCTTGATAGCTCATTTAGCAAAATGAGCCGTCACCTCATACTCATCATTCCCATACAACCCCCCCCCCCCACCCAAAGTTAAAAAAATGTGACCATATCTGTTTTCATATCCTACCATTTAAGTATTTAATATATGTACTGGTCAAACGCCCAAAATCATTTTAACCTTAGATTAGTTGGTTTCAAACCAATTTTAATATTTCATATATCTAAGTTTAGTTTTTTAGATAAGTTGAAAATAGCGATTGAGTTTGATCTAAGAATTTTTGCTTTAACTTTGAAGAACTTCTTTATCACATGGCCCATATTTTTTCAACTTTGTCTGGTTTTTCGTATATCTGTTTTGTAGCCAATCCGTACCCGTTTTCACTTTTGGTGGATACTCATATTGATATCTATGATTAGAAGGCATATGTGAATATTGTAACTGGTAAATAACACATCTGAACCAGATCCTATCCATCCCTATGTAACTTGCCTAGTCACACCTAACCCAAAACTTTTATTTTTCATGTTTAACACTCAGATGGACAGTCGCTCACTGGATCTATGAAATTTACATTTGTTTTAGATTTTAACTTGTTTATTCTATTACTAGTAGTCAAAAAATGAATTGAAATCCATACCTCTTGCTGTCAATTTCCTGTGTTTATTGCGGCCCAAACTCATTGGTGATTATGCTATTTTCTCAAGGAGATAACATTTTCCCCTGTTAATCTATATGCTTCATTGAAGAGAAATAGTTAAGACTATGCAAGCCTTTTCTTTTACTGCTCCAAAAGAAGAGTTAATTTTGTTCTGTTAGTCTGTTAGAGAACATTATGATTTTCCTGAAGAGTTTCTCCCTTTTATGCATGAGCAAAAAAAAACTGCAAATTTTGTTCCACAGAAATAAGAATTTCTCTCCATGAAAACTTTTTAGATTTTCAAAGTGGGGGCATGCTCTTTGTCTTTCCTAATGGATTTCATCCATTTGATTTTCTATCAAACAGGATTGCTGGAAGTTCTATGGAGAATGGTCTCTGTATTTATTCAGTTTTTATTAAATCTCTTTAATTATATTTAACGGATCTTTGTTGCAGATAATTCATTGGTAAACAATGGATCCTACTTCCTACAAGGGTACATGATTCCACGGAGCTCCAAGTCCCTTTGTATCTATGACAGCCGTGGTTTGTCGATAAGCAAATCTGATAACTTGGCAATGCTAAAACGTTGGATGACTGAAGGTGTCTCTCATGGAGAAATGGTCATTAGGTGAGACTATAATTTTCGTGCTCTTTCCTTATGTTTTTGTTGTTTATTGAAGAATGGTATTCTCATAGCCTAGGGTTTTCTGTCATGGAACCATATATGACACATACAAGCAGGCGCGCGCACGTACACACACACGCATGCACATATACCATTTTGAATTTTGATAAAGCATTCTTGTAGTATGTGTTTAATCATTTTGATGCTTGTTAATGTGTTTTAGTAGTTTAATGCTTATTTTTCATATTTAACTGGGTAAATAAATATATGATTTATGTATTTCTAAATTAAGTCTATTTACTGCTGTATCCTTCATGTCATAACCAAGTTTTTCAAACTTCTTGTATGTATGTCGGTATCATGACAATGTATGTTTGCCTGTGCAATCTAGAAGATATTTCTAATAGATTGGAGTGGCAGGTTGGAATAGTCTGTAGGATATCATGAGCATGATCTCAACTTGGTCTTATAAGGATTTCAGTTTGTTGTTTTTCCTACGAGATCATTTTAAGACGAACTGTAACATCATCTTGGAAAGCTGCAGTGTCTACATGCATCCTTGTAGACCTTAAAGCCTTTCGTTTTGCTATCTCTACACTTTTAGCTTTAAGCTTCAGTAGTTAATTGGTTTTATGCTTTATAAATTAACTAACAGTGCACATACATTTGTTTTCTGCTAACAGGGATTCGGATACCACTGTTATGAAGGAAAAAATAAAAACCTTGGAACGACAATATACACTTTTTCCTTGCAGGAACAGGTCTGTTAATTTTGTTATATATGTTGTTGATGGAGTCTCTATTCTGAAATCAATGAATGCAGAGGAATCAGAATACCATGAAATGATCATTGAAAGCTTCAACTGTCCATATTTGTCATTTAAAGGTATATCTGTTTTCCCACTCTTTCTTGCATTTCTTTTATGTGCACTCTAAACAAATTGATTTATTCATTGTTTTCTACTTCAAGTTTCTCTTATCTTGATATTTAAATCTTCATGCTTTCTTAAACTCCAGTAAGTTATACATGAAAACAACCTACCAACACTAATACTTTGATGGAACTATGCTCAAGACAAAAGTATTTAATATGTTGAGGCTCTATATTTTTTATATTTTGGATATTTCTCCTTTTTCTTTACTTTTTATTTTCATAGGAACATCCATTGATTGGTGTAACTCATGCTGGAGGTCCCATGTTTCTTTCTTTTTATAGTCATTATTATCACCTACATTTTGTTGTAAGCTGGAAAATCTTTCACTACTGGGAGAAATAAATGTGGAGGTTGTTATGGATCTCCACTTTTTGGCAAAACTCCGATATATGCTAAAACATGGCTAATTAAAGAAGATAGTATATGAAGTATTAAACTGTATGTGATAAAGTCCATTTTAGTTGTATGTACTGTTGCTTTATGATGTTTCACGTCAATTGCTATGTTGTTTCTTGTGAGAGTAACAGGATATATTGTTTGTTAAGTCGACTATAAATTCCTCCATCATTTATTTGCAGATGACAAGCCAGCTGTTGTGGTCACTCACGGTGATGAACTCTCCTGCCATGAACGTGCTCAAGTACGTAGTTATCTGGGAGATATTTTGGGTATTCCACCCTCTGAACAAATTTTCGATATCCCAGGTGATGCTTTCTTAAAATTACGTGAGGATGCTTGATATCTATTAATTATATCTTGTTGTTTAAATTAAGGTCACCCTTCATGCAGATTCAAGTGACTACAACACGGAACTAGCTATAATTGACATGTTACGTTATTCTATTGAGCATGCAGATAGAAACCTTCGCTATAACCCGTCCTCCATGACTAAGGTTAGATTTCTTTTCCCTGCTTTTTATCTCTCCATAATCTTTTGGGATTATAGAATGACTGTTGATGTCCTATATTTTCCATAAAATTGACTGTCTCTAGATATAAAATTTAAATTATATGATGAAAACAAGGCCATGATCCATGCAGCAGACGTGTATACAAAGCATATGGTTCATGTAACGATGTTTGGCATATATCTTACTAATAATATTATTGTATTTTTATTAATAATGTTTTTATTTTAGATAGATATTTTTATCGATATGTCAGGTAGGTTCCATCTCTGCGAGAGTTGAATCTAGGCAAGTTAGTTCCTCTGATTTCTTCTTTCCCACTGCTTCAATGTCCTCTTCTGGACCTTCTCATGGAATCTAGATTAATGAAGTTTACAATTTAATACCCAAATGTAACCGACTTTTACACCTAGCCATAGTACTGTATGTTTACATGTCAATGAGAATAAAGCTGGGTTTTTATTAGTAAGGTTAGTGTATTTAAATTCTTTAAGATTGAAACACGCAATCAATTTAGCTTCTAACTAGCTTAATATTTACATTAAAAACATATGATGCAATATACATCAATTTTTAGTTGCCTGCCACATGGGGTTGAGACTAATCTTCCCTGTAATCTTCCCTTTTGTCAAGCATTAAGGGATTCTCTTGGCTCAAGACTTGAGCAAATCATAGAATTTGACTTGTTTAAGAACATAAATATCATATCATACTGCAACATGTATAGAGCGTATGAAAAAAATTGTCAACAAAATTCAATATCATCAAGCATTACGGGTTCGCTTAGATGTTCAATGGTTAAAATCGTTTAGTAGTTTCTCTTAGATATCAAAGTTGCTAGCTATCGATTCTTACAGACTTTGATTGTCTCGTAGCTAAAAAGAAAACTAGTTAAATAGAACATATAATTTCTGACTACATGAATTATAAACTCTGAACTTTCTGTAAAAATATACAATATCCAGTATCATGATTGCAGGAAATTTCATTGCCTCATACTGTCAAGAATGGATTTTAGAAAACTTGATTATCGTTTTTAAGAATCAGCCATGATTTCTTTTATTTATTTGTTGATTTTTGGATGTATATCCATGAATCCGAATTCATCTTAATAATTCATATAATCCCAGTGCATCCTCTCAGGATGCCCCTAATTCAAATTTTGTTCCCCACTCTATTTATCTTCAGATGATCATTGGCTGGATAGCATATGTTTGATCCATGCTCTAGGATGCATATTAAAAAATGATGACCAGTTGAGAAAACATCAAATCAAGGGTTTTTGGAGTTTTGTTGATTAGGAGCACACGTTTCAAGTGTTATTTCCATCCATGCCTCGCGAAATTCATTTGTCATACAATAAAGCATTCAATGGTCCTGATCTTTAAACATTATGAGGCACCAAAGAAATCTCTAGTCTGCTTTTAGATTAGTGGATTTGGGGATTAGAGCACAGATCCAATGTAGACATCCTTTTTTCGTTCACCATTAATGTTATGGACCGAGACTGCTGTATATTGTCTAATGATGTATGCCTTCCTTTTCAAAACTCTGTCAAAGACCTGGAAAACAAAATAGAAGTTGATATCATTTCAAATTTTTTTAGAAGAACAGCGAATATATATGTCTCGCTTTTCACTAATAATAGTTTAAAGAAATATCCACAGTTGTAAGAACTATAAATGTCCCAGTGATACATGACCTGGAAAACACAATGGAACTTGATAACATTGCATTTACTTTAAAGAGGAACCGCAAGTATATATGTCCACTTTTCGTTAACAATACTTTAACGAAATATCTACAGTTGTAAGAACTATAACCCAGAAAGATAGCCAAAACAACCTCAGCCTTAACATCCCAAAAAAAAAAAAAAAAATCAGGCCGATAAACTACAAAAAAGCATCCCTTTGTCCATGTCAGTGTTTTCTCTATCTCCATGATCATCTTCATCAGTAGTAGCAGCCAAATCTGTAGTAAATTGTTGCCCATTTGATAGTTTTGAGAACATATTCCCTTTCCTTCCAGTGCGAAATAATAGATACCACAGTATGGTAGCACTGTATAGAAGATTTAGAAATAATATTGATATTATTTCAGTTATGGCTATAATTGGATGTATTACTGTCTGGAGGAGAAATTGAATGCTGATGTTATCTATCTCTTATATTGACAGGTCTTTGTGATTTTGGGAATATTTCTCATCATTTATGTGAGTATTTTTCTTTTTTGCTTATTTATTTCGCGCCATAAAATGTAAATGGAGACCTCATCTACATGGACAAGAAGCGCCTGCTGGGTGTATGATTTTACAAGCATTGTGTTACCAAGTTTAGATGTCTATTTCAGGCTATTTGCTTCCTGTCCTGGATTTTCATTATAAAAGTATTCTTGTCTTTGTAGGTAAATGTGATGAAGTAATATTTGTTGCACTACTCTTTTTCTTAGTAGTAGTTTTGTAGTCAAGTGAATGACAAAAGATAGGAGCCTCCATCTTACTTTATTGTTTGTCCTTCAAGAGCTCAAAACCCTTCTTTTTTTCCCTCCTTCTCTGTTTTCTCTTCTTTTGGATGCATATTATGAATAATTTCACTCGAGGGGATTTTGTATTTTTAATCCTTTATACATGATTCGTCAATTTTTACCTGTTAATCTATTTTTTAAATAATGCATATATATATATATGCATTATTTTATTTAGGAAAAGAAAATTTTTTAAGTTCTCATACAACTTTAGGATTCAGATCTTGTCTATTATTAAAAGTAAAACTAATTTTATAAGAATTAAGAAAAAAAACAATGGTTAAATATAGGATATTGTGCAATGCAATTATCAGCTTAATTTTTATTCAATTCTTCATCCTCTGAAATAGATATTACTAGCCCTTCATTGAAAAAAAACTCTTGGCATCCAATGCACTTCACAGAATTAGAAAATTTTACAGGTATAAAGGCATTAACATTGCCAACCTCTCAAACACTTGGATTTATTTGAGTTTTTCATTAGAAAAATAAAACATGAAATACAACCGTGTTACAATGCAACCTCTTAAGCAACAGATAGCATTGCTCCAAATTTACCAGCCAAGCTTTGCACAGTGCTAGGAGACACAGCTCTAGACCCACCCAAATACCATTTCTGTATCATTTCAGCCACATTTGCATTCTCCACCTCAATCTTTACTACATCTTTCCCCTCAATTCTGTATGTTATCTGAAAATTTCGACCCCCAAAATTAGAATAATTGAAAAAAAAAGAAGAAAAAAGAAATAAAGAACTAGCCTAAATATCTGCAAATATCGGCATGATTAAATTACCTCCGGGACATGAGAGGTTGCAGGGAAATAAAAGGTGATCTCTGAACCCTTTTTGAAATACGGGGTTTGGAAAAACTCAACAATCTTCTCTAATTGTGCTTCTTCCTCGTCTTCATATTTGTCAACATTTACCAATCTGTCCCTCACTGCAGATTCTAGTTGGAGGCCAAATTGGGCTCCTTTTATCTCTTTGATCACCACAACCCGGAAATATTTCTCTACACGAGCTGCACTTATAGCTACTAGTTAGAACAACTCATGACGAACATATAAACTTTATGTACTTGATTGAGTAGACGAGGACCGTCGTGTTTCTATACGGTGTATGCTGATGTGGCATACACCCAAGCCATCAGCTATGGTCTGGGTGTGTTCGTGCCACGTCAGCAACACCCTCCAATAGTGTTGGAGGGACAGACCAACCCCCATTTTATGAGTAAATGAGAGTTGGTATGTTTCCCCTGGGCGTTGGATGGTTTGTTGCTGATATGGCACATATCCAAGCTATCAGCGATGTTTTGGTTGTAATCACTTGGATGTGTAACCATGTCACCAATGAACCAGACAACCCCATGGAGAGACACAAAACCCGTTTATAAAGTATATTTTATGAATGAATAATTTTTTCAGGAATCATGCGCTGAGAAAATTCGATCTTCCCATTTCTTGGTTGAACGTGTAAATGGTAAGTCTAATGTCAGCAAAATGGTGAGTTTTGTAGTTTACAGGTTGATGATATGTTAGTTTTACCTGATACAAGATCATCAAAGAAACTGTCATCTCCAGCTAGCTCACTGCCCTTCTTGTCCTTCCAGTTCCCTAAATGCTCGACAATACTCTCATCCAAATAAATCCCAATTGCATTGTGCTTAATTTGAAGGAAATGTATCTCAATATCAGTAATGCCTGCACATAATGATAGTATTAGTGAACCAAATATGAAATATGAGCATCAAATCTATAAAGTCCTGAAAACTCTCAGTCAACGTAAATATGATACCTGAAAATATGTGAAGTTTGTGCATGTCAAGATTCAAACATTATAGAGATCCTGAATTATCTAGAGGTTATGAACATTTCGGTGTCAATTTTGATTTAACTTATATTTTTCATGGATTCAAACTGAAAATTTGCTTTAACTGAAATTTGATTTAATCAAGCATGAAATTCTACGGGTGTAGAAAATTAGGAGTGATTCCGGACAAGCCACTATGAAATGCACATTCTTCGACATATACAATTATCGATGTACTTTGTTTTTCCAAGTATTAAAATTTCTGCTATGATAAGGGCCGAGAATTATAAGTTTATACTCTTACATACTTCCTCAAATTGATTGTTCTTTTATGAACCGAAATATGAGCTTTTGGTAGCAGAAATTTTTTTAACCTGCTTTTTGAGGATTTAAAAATCTGGGTTGCTATGGCATCATCTTAAATGCACTTTCATATTCACTTTCATAATATCAAAACTTAGAAACTGTGATAAGCATGGACTCAAACCCAAATGATCATATTATGTACTAATTAATGAAGCTAAATATGATAAAATCAGTTACCAGAGCCCATGAGTGGCAAAGCCTTTGAGGTTATAATCTCATGAGGAAAAGGAATCTCATCCACCATCACCATCTCAGAGCCCACTGCACAAAAATGCACACAAAATTTACAAACAATTAACATAACCAAGAGATATCAAACTACAAAGAATTGAAGATTACTAACTTGAGAAAGAAGAGCTATAGTTTAGGTAGAGAGAGGAGAGCTCGAAGAGGAGCGTGGTAGTTGGAGCTATTGTGAGGAGAGAAGCGTGAGTGTGTAAGTTAATATAGGAAGAGATTGGTGGTAGTTGGGGGAGTCTTGTGGTAAATTTGCTAACAACCCCTCTTTTCTCTTCTATTCGAGATCAATGGTAGATGTGGGCACATGGCAACCAACCACACATATTGATGTTTTCGTGTTCAATTTTTAATGGAGAGACCAAAGTTGTTTCACATATAGTGCACAGTTAGCTAGGATATTATTTAGTGCTTCTTAATAATAACAACACAAATGTTTGTCCTAAATTTAAGTTAGGATCTATAAGATTGCAGAAGATTTACAGAAAATATCATTAATCTATTCAACAAGATAGTAATGCTAAAAGCAAATGGCTGATTAGATTAAAGATTAACATGTTAATACCGATGTACAAGAATAAATAAGATATGACAAATTGTTCAGACTAGCAAGACGTCAAACTTACGAGTCACACTGAAATTTTGGGAGAGAATAGTTGAGATAAACTAGTAAAACCGGTTATAATTGTCATTTGAATTATTTCATTATACTCCTTATTTAATAATTCTTATTTGATTTATTTAATTTGCAGAAATTGTAGTATGAGGTTGGCTAACAACTCACCAACCATTTTCCACAAGCAAAATCAAGAGAAATTTGGTACAAAATACGCAGTCAGGAGTTACTACTTAATAGTACATGTTCGAGAATCAAGAAAATAGAAAATCAAAGAAAGAAATATTAGGATAAGCCTATAGGGATAATTTATGTAGGAGAGAAATTGTGAGGCTCGCTGACCTCTGGTTCCTTTCTTGGCGCCATTTTTCGCCATGGTAGAGCTTAGAGACTCCAGGATTCTTACAGAAAATAGAAAGAGAGGAAGAAGAAAGCAAGAACTCAAGAAATTTTATTAAGTTTTCACTTACTGTCCAATTTACAGTGTTACAGGTATTAATAGTCTCTCTCTCTCCTTTCGGAATTGTGACAGTTAGTTGGTTACAACTAACTCCACGTGTCACTCTTAATTCCCAGCTCACGAAACCGTTAAAGACAATTTTACAAAAAAAACCCGGTAAGAACCAATTTGCATTTCCTTCCTGAGCTCGTGCATGTTTTTGTGCATGTTTCCTGTTCAATCTTCTGTGTTTAAACTTCCTCTGCTTCCCTGTCAAGCTCCCCTGTTTCGTGGTCATGCTTGGGTCCTGACAGAAATCAAGTTGGCTATAAGCAATTTTCCAAGCCCTATTGAAACAAGGTATAAAAAACGTGGTGGACTGAACTCTCGGTGCTTTTAAGTTTACACGGGCTTTTCTCCTATTTGTGATCTTTTTTTGGAATATGAGAAGATTATTAGGGCCAATCTGGTATTGTTGGACCTCATAATAAGTCGTTTATAAAAGTATCTTATAGAAGCAACTTATATAGCTGCTGAAAATAGCAATTTGGTATTCAATTATTAAAAATTGCTTAAATAACAATTAACGTGTTTGGTAGAACTGTGTTTAAGGATCATTATTAAAAGATACAATGAATATATGATATATAAACTAAAACGAATAAAAATTGCTTGTAAAAGTATCCTCATGTTGCTTCTAAAAATACCTCCTTAAAAACAAAAGCCGTTTCAATAAGAATGTTAAAAAAAATTTACCAAACATCATTATTGATTTTTTCTTGAAAAAATAAGCAGAAGTGCCTTAAAAGAAGTAAAACGAAACAGGCCCTTATTTAGCTAGGACCATTTGGGTTGGGATCATTTAGTAGTGAGATTTCCCCTAATAGACGCTATGTGGCAAAGGTTCGGAGAAGACGAATTAAGAAGAAGGATTTGATCACCTCAATCAAGTTGTTTAATGAGAACTTTTGTGTTAGCTGTGAGTTTTAATTTTTCACTAGCTCAATTTACACCTGCGTTGCACGTGCAAAAAAATATTAAGTTGTTATCAAATTAATTTTCTATAATACATTGAAATAATTCGATAATGATTTAATTTATGTAATGTTATTTATAAAGTTCTATGTAGAAAATGTTTCCCCAACTGTTACTTAGTAGTTATATCAACAAATATTCTTAATACAATTTTGTTGAAGAGTTTTCCTTTTGCGGATAATGTAATTGGAGCAAGTGATTAAAATAAGAAAGAAAAATAGAGAAGATTGCAATTTAATTTTGTGAGTTTATATCCTAGTCTCATGTTTTGCTTTATAATGTTCTAGAAATAATGAATGAAAAAAGAAAAGGAAATAAATGAAAAATCTCTCTCGCAAAATAAGTTTAATTACTTGAGTTCTATCATATTCTCATGTCATTGTTTTAGAATGTTCAAGATATAATAAGTAGGGGGGGGGGGGGGGGGGGGGTGATCCCTTTTTT
>JBAKGM010000365.1:39522988-39542618 GCA_037177215.1 Asparagus racemosus | reverse complement strand
CCCCCCCCCCTCCCCCCCTCCCCCCCCCCCCCCCCCCCCCCCCCCCCCCCCCCCCCCCCCCCCCCCCCCCCCCCCCCGACCTCTTTTTTAATATTACAAATTTACCCTGACAATTACAATAGAAAGGAGGGATATGTCATCCAATAATCCAACTCTTCCTTACCCTTACTAAGTTCATTATATATCAGTATAGATATAGATAATCTCTGTTTTTTTTTTCTTTTTTCCTTTTCTTTTTCTTTGACAATTTTTTATTTGATATGGTATGGGGTATGTAATAATAGGATAAATATAAAGAAAAAACCCCTTAACTGTGAATGGTTATCAGAACCCCACCCCCACCCCCCCCCCCCACCCCAAAACAAAAAAAAAACCCTCCTTCTAACTACCAAAATATTAAAAAAATCTCCATAAGTATGGGGATTGTCACAAAATCCCTCTCATTAACTTTTAGATTTTTCAGAAAATCCTCTATAACTTTGAGATTTTATTAGAAAATCCTGTAGTTAAAGGGGGTTTTGTGATAACCCCTAAATTTAAGGAAGGTTTTCTGATATTTTAAAAGTTAAAGGGGGAGGGGGCGTCCCTAAAAAAAGTTAAGGGTTTTTTTTATGATAAAGTCAAAGGGTTTTCATTCAAAGCAACTGCCCCATCTCACTCGTCCTCTAATAGGAGGGACGGATCCAGAAATTTTTTTTTGCTATGGGCGCACATATTTACTATGCATATTGAGGGTAGAGAAATATAGGATTTTTAAAGTTTTTATCCTAGACCTTTACATTTTTCATACTTTGAAATCAGTTCTTCAAATCATTGAAATTCCTATTAGATCCCTCAAATTCTTATGTTGTTTTGAAATTAGTCCTTTAAACCATCAAAATTGTATTAGGTCCCTTAATTTTTAAGTTTTTTAAATTAGTAATTATAGAGATTAATTTGAAACAACTTATGAGAATTTGGAACAAGTTCCTGAATTCTCATAAGTTGTTTCAAATTAATCTCTCTAATTACTAATTTTCAAAAATAATTAAGAATTGGAGGACCTAATATTAGTTTTGATGGTTTGAGGGACTAGTTTCCCTATATTTGTTTATTTATTTATTTGTGAATGGATGCATAAGCTTTTTTTTTTCTTTTCCTTTTTTTTACTTTGACAATTTTCCCTGGTCGACACTCTTCAAGCTTTCTAAGTGAGGTTAAGTAGGATATTAGTGGAATTTCAGGAAACTTTTAGCAACAAAATAGGATAAGGTAGTTGATTGGAAGAAAAACTAACTTTGTAGGTAGTTTTTATATAAATTAAAAATATAATGTGATTTAAGTAAATGGATCCTGAATATAAGACGGTTTCTAAGGAAAAAAACCTTCTAAAAATCTGTTTGGCTATTATTAGATTCACTTTTAAGTGTTTATTCCATTTTAAAATTATATATTCCTTTTTAAAATTATATATTTACTTTTATCAAATCGTACATCGCAAAATCTAAAAGCTCTTCTCCAATATTGTTCTTGTACGCCATACCCAAAGTCACCGCCAGAAGTTTTAAAAGGGGTAAATTTCATGAAACCCCCTCTACATTTTGGGGTTTTTGTATAAAAAACATCCTACGCTTTTTTAATTAATTTGAGAAAATCCACCCGAAATTTAGAAAAATCATTATTAACGAAATTAAAATGAGGGAAAATTCAGAAAAATTTGGAATTAGTTTGCTTTACTGTTTTATTGAGAGGGGGCAAATCTCAGGTTTAGTTGGTTTTTTTTTGTAGGAACAGTTTATCTTACACTTTAATGTTCTCCATAATATTTTCCAAAATTCAGGGCGTTTTTTGAAATTTGGAATTTGCAAGTTCATTCGAAATTTGGAATTCTCAAGTTTTATTGGGTAGTGTTGTGCCATAGAAATGACTAAGTGTTAATCCCATTCAAGGAGATGACACGTGTTTCAAATAAATTGTATGCCAACTCGAACCAATTTCATGAAGGTTGAGTCAAAGGATGCCTTCACTCGGATCCTCTTGGGTCGAAAGGCGTCCTCACTCGGACCCTGCTGCTAAAACTCAGTGTTATCATTCGGTTAATCGAATCGAGAGGCACCATCATTTAGAGTAGCCGAGTGGAAATGCGTCATTTCTCGGCCCCCTCAAAAAGCCAAAACAAAATGCGGTCTTTTTCAAACCCATTAGCGACAACTAGTCACCATCACATTAAATGTACGGTTGGAGTCATCATTACAACCCCCGCCAAAATTCTTAATGACTCATCGGACATTGGTAGCACCTTACCCTCCATGTCACCATCACATTAATCACAAAGGTAACTCATACCACCCGCTGCCGACACCTGTAAAATATCAGCTGAATAAGCTGACTGCTTGAACTCGGCCAAAGCTACACAACTACCCTTTTGGATCTGCTATAAATAGGCTCATTGCCTACTGCATGAAGGTACACAGTTTTTCGCAATATAACATACAATAATCATACTTTCTCTCCTCCACTTAAGATTAATACTAACTTAACCGTAAGAGAAACCATCAGAGAACCCAATTCTGATACTCTTACATATTGTTTGTGTGCACGATCGAACCCTCTACTCAATAATTAACCATCAGAAAAGATTGAGAGACCCTAAACTCTCCATACTCCACACTAAACTCCACTATTAAATATCTGACATCAACATGGAGGATGTGAATTTGCCCTTTTAAAAAAGGGTTAATTGCATATAGACCCCCTTAGTATCAACCCAATTGTAAATATACCTCACTATAGTTCTATTCATAGCGAATGGACCGCGTGTAGTATTGACCTGAGTGCGAATACACCCCTTAGTGAAATTTTTGACTCTTTGAAAATAAAATAAAATAAAACAATTGAGGGTCCATACTCCCTAATAGCAACCTTTTTAACAATTTTAAGAATTAAAAAGAAAATCACTCTGGGGGTTTTTCTGCAAAAGCCCCAAAGTTAGTATGAATTTACCCTTTCTAACGATTTTATGAGTTGAAACAAAAAATCACGCACGGGGTTTCTATGCAAAAACCCCAAATTTCTGTGAATCTACGCTTTAGAGGGGAAAAAAAAAATTCATGAACACAGGAAAAGAAAAAGGAAATAAATCATATGTCTTTTATCTGACCGAGGAGGCGTCCTATAAATAAGACCCCTAACTACATCCACTTTGCTCACTTCCCGCTCCCTCGAACCAAGAGAAAACTATAAAAGCCCAAATCACCTCGAAAATCTCTTTTTTATTGGGGCCCCTCTCTCTCGATCCCAAACCCTAGCTCCTCTCCCCTTCGATCCACGCTCTCCCCCCTCGATCCTATCCCATCTCTTTCTCTACAGTCCCTGCTCGAAGTTGGGGTTAGGGTTAGGGTTAGGGTTTCCAGCCGCCGCCACTAAATCTCTTGGGGAAAAGGGCGGGGTTTTGCTACTGGATGATTGAATCGGGCTCTGAAGTGATGTTTGCGGTATGAATCCCGTCTAATTTGGTCTCAGTTTGGTTGTTTTATTTAGATTTATTCTGTCAATTTGGTCTCAGTTGTGTCTAGATTGGTAAATCCTGTTTTGATTGTCCATTTTAAGCTTAATGGACTACGAATTTTTTTTTGGTAACTGGTGATGCTTAGTAATTTGTAGTTTACATTAAATAAAGATAAAGAAATGAGTATTACTGTTAATTTCGATGGATAAGTAAAGTTGAATGGGTTCTGGTGTGGTATGTCTCTCCATCGACTGAATAGTTGGGGAATCTGGAATTCTGTTCAGCTTGATGTAAATCTATCAAAAATTCCAACAACAACAACAACAACAACAACAACAACAACAACAACAACAACAACAACAAACCCATTAATATCCCGTCGAAACAGGGTCTGGGGAAGGTAGGTTGTACTCAGTCCTTACCCCTATCTTAGGAAGATAGAGAGGCTGTTTCCAAGAGACAAATCTATCAAAAAGTCCATCGATGAAAAAAATCATATATTGATATACATTAAGCGTGTATTGTTTATGCATCAAGTGGATGCGAAAAGTAACAGTTATCTGGAAATACTACTGAAGAGACCGCTTGATAGGCTGTGCCAATGGATGGTCCGTTCCATTCATTATGATCTACATATCTTAAAACTAAGACCTCTATGTGAAAATCTTGGCGATTCTGGACTTCTAGTCCCTGGTCACGCTATCTATTTAGTTGCATTGTTGTAAAACCATTAATCTTGGGACCACTTGATGCATCAGTAACTAGAACCCAACATTTTTTTCGTAGATCTCTAAGACATTATTGATTTGGAGGTTGTGAAAATGACGGAATGGATCATCCAAATTGATTTGGAGGTTGTTATAACCAAGATGGTTATGCCATAGGAGCATTAAAGCCTCTCCCTGTACGCACACACGTGCAAATGAATCATATTGTCGTATGCATGAACCAATTACAATTCATTTATGGAAATTTCTTATTTTTTCTAGTCATAAATGTTTTCATAAATGTTCAAATAATGCTGTACATATTTGTTGAGGCACAAAGTACTTGTTCTACTGCTTTTAGTTTTTATTCTTGCCTTTTTACTTCGTTCTCTGAATGGTAGCTCCATGCACCAGGATTTGAAACTTGTGAACGATATTTTCCATAAAAATCCATGGCGCCGATACGCCGTCAAAAAGAGCTGAATTACCAAATTGGAGAGGTGACTGCATTTGGGCATTCAGATAGAATTTTAGAAGGGACTATGGATAGTAACAATGAGCGTTTCAAACAGAATGGCAGCCATTTGAGTGTGGGTCACAATGGCAGTATCGCATCATCTAACAGCAGTTTAGGGATTGCTGGGACATGCTTTGACGAACCCCTTGTCATTGGTGATGTAGAAAACTCAACTTCGTTAGGGACTAGTTCCTCCTATTCCTTAAAAGATGTGAGACAGCTACAAATTGCATATTCTTCAATAAAGGCTTGTTCTTCTAGTCCTGTGGAGGAGAGCGAAGCAATGAGAAAGTGGAAAGAGATAAAGCAAAATGGTTTCCTTACACATCCAAACGGAGGCGTACCTATGCCAGAGCCACAACATGGAAAACGATCTAAAAGGAGAACTAGGGGAATCGATCAGAAGAGAAAAATGGAAATAATAAAAGCAGAAGAGGACTATAGGAAAATGGAAATAGCAAAAGTGAAACAAGGCAATAGGGAAATGGAAACAGAAAATGGGGGAAAGGACTGTCTGAAAATGAAAATAGAAAATGGTGGACAGGACAACAGGAGAATGGAAACAACAAAGGGGGAACAGGACAAAATGTTAAAAAATGCTCCTTCAAGTGGATTGCTTTCCCAAATTAGTACTGGAATCATCCGCCGTGTCAAAAATTATGAAGAAGTCCATGCCATTTTGGAGGAAATAGTGCGTCTGGAGAAGCCTGATAGGCAAAAGCAAAATGAATCCGTTAATCCAGAGGAAAGTGGAGTTAAGGAAACTTCCTGCTGAAGAAGTTGTCAGAATCAACTTTTTTAGTATCTTAACGGGGCATCTTTTCCTCCATTTTGTGAATAGAGAGGAAAGAGAAACATATCTTTAAGACTCTGAAGGGAGGTCTTATCCTGAAGGTGTTGCAACTAAAAGCTGCTTCTCTAACTAAATAAAATATTTCCATGGATTTTGATGATATCTTCAAATATCATGGCCAGGAAATGTGAGCTCATTTTATCGATTGATCTAAGCAGACCACTTATATACCTCTAAACTCTGAGCAGAGAGTGACATATACAGAGAATGCTTAGCCATGTTTGTTGGGTCATGATGGTACCGTCTATGGTTACTTCATCAAATTCTTCTGCCGAGGAATGTGATGGTGCCTCCAAGGAGCACAAGACATTTTATCTGAATTTACAAAAGGTCATTCTCAATAAAAAATGATGTAATATACTCTTTAATTATTTTACCTGCCAGTTCATCAGTGTAATACATGAAGACTTTGGTACATTTTCAGGTGATCAGATCCAGAAAACAAGATACTTAGCATATGCAGGAAAGCTCAAGCATACCAGAGAAGATATTAATTTGGACAGAAATCTTCAGCTTTTCGTTGAAGCATTTACCTCGGCATTTCCAGTTTCATACACCAAGTTCAGTGGTTAAATTTGTTAATGGAGAAGGACATCAAAGGAAGTTTTTCAATGCCTTGGTGCAGCAAGAAGAGTAAGCAGGAACACTTTCAGCTATCTCATGTAGCTTCCAATGGTGCTTCTGTGTAGAAACTGGCTGAACATTTCCGTGCTAGATTATCTCTATAAGCTCTCTACAATACCCTATGCGCAGATGAGAAACTTTTTGTAAGTATTGTCAGGACTATGACATAACCTTCTTAGATTTCATCGAGGTACTAATGTGATTTTTTGACATCTAACTTTACTGCTAGTTATGCCCATGGTTTTTTCGTCTGTTTTATGGTGTTATGTACTATGAATTACTTAAGTTCTCATTGAATAATAATATAAGTGGGAGTAAGATTTGGTATCTTTTCTTTTCTGGAATATTTAGCATTCTGTGCTTTAATGTAATAAATATCATCACAAGACTACTGAGAGGAAGATGATAATAATAATGCAACTTCATGGTATCAGTCGAAAAGGTATCATAAACGTTTGTGTTACCATATACACTAAGTTCATGTAAACTATAAATTTTGGAGAACTTTACCTATGAATTGAGCATTGAAAAACATCTGAATTGATGTTCATCTGAGGGTTAAAGAGTAATCTGAATTGATGTTCATCTGAGGATTAAAGAGTAATCTGATATTCTGCTCAGCTGCCGGTAAAAAAATCAGAGTAAAAGGGATTATTTTGATATGTAGGAGAACATCTGGAATTCTTGACTGATTCCATAGCAAACAAGGACCCAAAAAAAAAAAAAATACAATATCAGTTAACAATAAAATCATTAATCGATATCTATTAATTTTACATGAGAAATTATTAACTTTTTCTTTATAATTTTTTAAAAATATTAATGAGTAATTTGCTTGAGCTCTTTGCAGTTTGTGTTTAGCTATAGCTTAACGAGAATAACGTTAACTTTTGAGGTAAAGCATTACTGAAGGAAAATCAAGTCAGATTGGGTTGCTTCACGTTAACTTTTGAGGTAAAGAATTACTGAAGGAAAATCAAGTCAGATTGGGTTGCTTCATCAGGATCCTCACTATCCACTGATGTGGGCTCCATCTTATCAGTGAGAGAGCGTCATTTCTTAATATATTGGAACTGGAGAAAGGAGCAGCAAGAGATATAGCTTTTGTATTTTTAAATGATTAGTTATTGGGCAAATGGTTTATCTAAACCAATTTAAATCATGGAGGCATATAATTTGAATTTACAGAGATGATTTACTCCAATAAAAAAACCTTAAAACTTACTAGTTACCCTATGATTTTCAGCTTCAGCAATGAAGGATTTTTAAATACTTTGTACCGGGAATATGGACTAAGAGATGTCAAGGAGATGCAACTTCAATTCATGATGGGTGCCAATTCAGTCGAAGGAGATTATTTACCCATCATCCATAATCTCCAGGTCTGCTGGTTGTATACTCTTTTCTGTTTACAACACAAAGCTAGTTCTGCTCCATTTGTTTTCCCTGTTATATCTAATTTATCTGTTAGAAAAAGGCATCCATCAACTGCCTCTTAAGGTTTAATGGAGATTCTTTATTTTCATAGTTGCCCTTGTTAATAAATGTGTTTGTTTACACAGAAATAGCCTGATTCTTCTGAATCATGTTGAGCTCTAGTTGGACTAAGTTTAGGGATTGATCCAGGAATAAATCTCACTCTAACCTGACCTGACGTGGAATGGTTTGATTTTCACACGCATATATTTGTTTTAAACTGAAAGTTCAAGCATGCTCATCATGAATAATTGTTTATTAGATTGATAACTCTAGTCAACTGGATTTTAGTTAATGATATCCCCAACCTGAATCTAATTTGGTTTTGTCACGGTTGAACTTTTCAACTCACAAATTAGGGTCTGGATTTAATTGAACTGTACTATATGGAGTTTTTGGTGTGTGATTGGCTTCAGAACCATTAGGAAACAATTAATATTGCTTGAAGGAGTGGGTATATATAATCTAATATTTGCAAAACCAAGATGTAAACAGGATTCACTTGGGTAATTATAAATTTGGAAATTTTAGGTAACATTATTGTACATTTTTCTTTTCACTATGCTGGGGATATATATACGACAACATTGAGCAATTTGAAGCTGTAGACGAATTTCTTTTATTTATTTGTTAGGGGTTTGTCATGTTGCCTCTTAGGAGAGGTCCAAGTTTTGACATCCTAAGTTTTTGTTGGTGCACATTATTAGCAGGTTTAACTCCTTTTGTTTAATCTGGCTGCTGTTTTTCCCCCATATCTTCTGGTCTTCTCTCCTGCATCATTGATTGCATGTCTGGTACAGTGGTTCAGTTTCTTTTACTCTTGAGCTTTAATTTGTCATTCTGAATTGAGCTACCTTTAGTTTAGGTTACGGTTATGATGCTTGATCCCCTACACTCCACCGAAATTGCAAGATATATCTCTTTGCCCATTAAGATAGGTCAATTTAAATTAATGGCAGGCTTTATAAAGCCTAGGCTTAAGAGGAAGCTAACCTCAGGATAAGGGCAGTGGCATGGGCCATGACAATTGCCTGCACTTGTCTAGGATCTTATATCTAACCAGTTACAAATACAATAGACTATGTACTTGAACTTTCTTTGCTCTAAATTGATGGCAACCTTTCGATTCTAGTTGTATGGAGGCTCTCCAAGTATGTGCTCAGATGAGTTTAACTTTTCCAAGTCAAATATGGTTCCTTAGGTTTTTCCCCCCCTGGAAGCAAAAGATATACTTATTTGCATAAATTTTTTGATATACGACTAGTCATTTTTCAATTATGGTTCAAAAAGTTTACATGAGCCATCAATAGAAGTTTATTCAAAGTAGATACAGTGTGTAAGCTGGCAAGATTGTATATCATGTTCAAAAATTTGAAATTTGAACTAGGTTTCTTTGTGAAACTGAAAAAGGAAGGTTGTTTTGTTCATCAATACTTTCGTAATTTTCTTTTCAAATTCACAATAAGCAAACATTAAGATAATTTCATTTGTCTTGCCTTTTCATTCACTTTTTCTGAGAAAGCTTAAGAAAATTTGGCACTGCAAGGTGTAGCAGTGGCAGCAGAAGTTGCTAAATGCCGCAACGGAAATTTGACTATGACATAAGAGAATCTCTAGCCTTTTTTGATCTTTTTTAGTCTTGTTAACAAGGATCAAAGGTTGTCATTCTTAGTAATTTAATATTTTTGCACAGTCTTTGCTATATCAAGATAATAAATTAGGATCTGTACAAATTATTACCTAAAATGATCTTGTCTTTTGGAGTTTGAGGAAAGCTTTCTTCACCTAACTCCTTTCTTCTTGTACCTTACTCGTTTCCTCCCTTTCCTTCTAATGCAACTCACTACAAGTGCTCACTCTGCACATCATTTTATTTGGTTTATAAATATCAAATTTTGGATTTAAGCCAAAGCATATTGTTAGGTAAACTGAGATTTCATGCTCATATGATATTAGAATCATATCTATATCCATCAAAACGACAGCTTGAGCTATTGAAGAAATCCCAAAACAAATCTAGAAACCAGTTAGGATTGCAATTCAATGGATTTCATTTTCTCAATTATGAAATGCCTAACTTAATCAACATGCCTTCTTAAATTTCCCTCACCTTCATCACCATTCTTTCATCAAAAACCTCTCAAAGATGGGTTCCTTATTGGTTGGTCATTTTGCAATAGGCATTGGCTTCCTGCTAACTGGCCTTTGGCATCTCTTCAACCACATCAAGCTCCACTCTCTTCGCCCAACCACCTACATATCTCCTCCTTGGTTCCCAACTCCAAAATTTCGATATTTAGAACCAGTCCTTATCTTTATAGCAAGCTTCACCTACATCGTCATGGAGCTCTTCATCTCTCCCTCTCACCATCAACCCTTAGATAATGACTGGAGTATTCCTTCTTATCACCTCCATAACTTTGAACACTCCTCAATCTCCCTGATCTTCCTCATCTACGCATTATTCTGTATTGCAATTGACAGGATTAATGCACATGTCCACCAGCCTAATGTGCTTCTTGGTCTGACTCAGGTGATCGCCCTGATTCATTTGCATTCTACTGATCATGTTAGGAGCAAAGGCTATCTTTTATCTTTTACTATTAGTCACCCAAGGTAGGGTTATTTTTGGATATTAGTACCTCAAATCTTCAATAATTCAATATTAGTCCCTCAAATCTCAAGAATTGATTATAAGCCCCTCAAATTCTAAGGGGTCTTGCAATTTGGTCCCTTAGTGACTAAACTGCCCTTTAGTTATGATTTCACTCTTAAAACCAATACTCTTTGGAAAAGTGTTATTTCCACTTTGGTATGCTAAAGGTTATGCCTTTTTGACTTTAATACCTCAAAGCTTTTTGACACTTTGATACCCTAAAGTTTACACCTTTTTTAACTTTGATACCTTAAATTTTTTCTAATACTTTTGTTATGACAAAGTTTATACCTTTTTCACTTTGATATCCCAAAGTTTTGTTTTTGACACTTGGATACCCCAAACTTTAGGGTATCAAATTTAAAAATTTGTTAAGGTATCGTAATTAAAAAATATGGAATCTATGGGATATGAAAGTTAAAAACTGTGCGAACTTTGGGATATCAAAGTGTCAAAAAAAGTTTGGGATATCAAAGTGAAAAAAGATGTAAACTTTGGAATATCAAAGTGTCAAGAAAACTTTGGTGTATCAAAATTTAAAAATATGTACACTTTAGAGTGCCAAACTGCAAATTACATTAGCCAAGGGTATTTTGGTCATTGAGGCACCAAATTGCAATAACACTAGGATTTGAGGGGCTAATGAGCAATTATTGAGATTTGAAGGGCTAATATGGAATTATTGAAGATTTGAGGGACTAATATCTAAATAGCCCTTTTTTCATTCTGTTTTATGATGTAAATTGCTAACATTCTTGTTGAGTATTAGTTTGACTTGGAATAAGAATTGAGAACTTTTCTTTTCTGTAATAATTAGAATTTTGTTCATAGCTAATAATTTATCCTTTGAACAAATCTACAGTGTCAGTTCAGTTTTCTTTTACTCTAGGCTTAATTTCTCATTCTGAATTAGGGGTACTTCAGTTTTAGGTTATGATTGTCATTGGTTGATTACCTACCTTCCACAAGATATATCTTTGTCCACACTAGGCATTAAACAATGGGATGCTTCAAATTTTAGATTAACTGGCAATGTCATGACAATCGCCCAAAACCCCCCTCTCTCTTTTTAGAATATAATATGTAATCTGTTACATTAAACTATGTACTTCAACTTTCTTTGCTTTATATTAGATTTATGGCAAGAGGCTTTGCAAGAATATTCTTGGATAAGTTTCGTTTTTACAAGTCAAAGATGGTTCTATAGTTTTTCTGGAAGAAAAAAGGTTAGCTTGTTGGCACAGCTTTTCTGATATATTTACTAGTCATTTAAATTTTGGTCCAAAAGTTTTACGTAATCGACCCATAGAAGTGGGTACAGTATGTGGCTTGACAATGATTTTGTATTATGTGGTGAATTATTTGAAATTTGAAAACAATATAAAAAAGGAAATGTGAATTATATTGCCATGATATATAATCCCACTTAAAAAATGTGTCTGTCCTGGTTTTCTTTGTGCAACTGAACAAGGGGGAAAAATGATTTCTTCACCACTTTGGTTGTAATTCTCCTTTTGAATAACATAATAACTAAAGAACTTGATTATGATGGGGAGAAATACAGAACCAGGTAGCCTTTCCTGATTTTTGTTAGCATCAAATATGATCTTCATAGTAATTTTATATTATTACACAACCTTTGCTATATCAAGGCAGTAGGGTTAAGGTTTGTACAATTTGTCAATTACTGCCTAAAATGATCTTTTTTTGGAGTCTGGAGAAAGTTTTTTTTTTCACTTAACCCCTTGTTTTACCCAATGTGTTTCCTTTCTTTCCTTCTATGACAATTCACTAGAAATGCTCACACTGCAGATCTTATTATTTGTTATATTTTTAAAATCTCATACCAGTATTTCTGCACGTGCAGATACACATGCCGAAGATTTCAATTTACTTTTTCAAAATTTTATTAGATTGCGATATGATAATTTAACTATTAAGATACGTAAACGACCTATGTGTTAGATATTACCTTAAATAAAGATTTTAATAGTTTATTTGGTAAGGAAGAAAATTTTATAAATTTATTATTATTAATCTTCTTTCTATGTTGTGCTAATATAAGAATTTTAAAAAGATGCATTTCTATATTCTTTTTTGTTTTTTAACTTATATAGATTTTAAATATTGATCATATTGTAATATTTGCAAATATGTCAGTATGTTAATACCTTCGGTTAATCTTTATTGATTTTGCAAAAATTCAGAATCAGGTAGGAGTGAGTGCGTCGTTGAATTAGAATCAGAGAGGAGGGAGAGCATGATTAGGGGTGTGGGTGGAGAGAGGTCCCATGTTGGGGGATGTGAGGCCCACATGATTGATTGATAATAGTTATTCTATCCTTAGATTTGAATATGCGTTTCAACTATCCTTCAAACTTTTTGATACCGTCACTTGGTTGTTAATATAATACTGTAGAATTTTGGATTTAAGCCAATCCATTTTGTTAGATGAATTGGGTTATTTCCTCTCATTTGGTACTAAATCATTTCAGAAACTATCAAAACAACATCTTGAGCTATTAGAAAAACCCCAAAAGATAATCCCCCAATGCCTTCTTAAACTTCTCTCATCTCCATCACCATTCTCTCAAAGAAACACCTCTCAAAGATGGGTCCTTTGTCAGTTGGCCATGCTACAATAGGCACTGGTTTCTTACTCATTGGCCTTTGGCATCTCTTCAACCACATCAAACTCCATTCTCTTCAGCCAACAATCTACACATCTCTTACTTGGTTCCCAACTCCAAAATTTCGATACTTAGAGCCAGTCCTCATCTCTCATCATGACCACCACCTACATCGCCCATGAGCTCTTCATCTATGCCTCTGAACGCAAACCTTTAGACAATGATTGGATCATCTCTTCTGACCATCTCCACAACCTTGAGCATTATTTAATCTCCCTTACTTTCCTCATCTACGCACTGTCTTGTATTGTATTTGACAGGATCCGTGCTCGTGCACACCAGTCTGACGTGCTTCTTGGTCTGAAACAGGTGATCGCCCCAGTGGTGTTCTTTCAAAATCTGCACATCTAGAATTTTACTTGGAATAACTAGAATTTTGTACTTAGCGTAAATGATCTGTCCAAACTTGGGAACGAATATGCTGTGTATTCTGTGAGTTCCTGTTTTAAATGTTGTGACAAAACTAAAGGGAGGAAGATGATAGTAAAACAAGGTCATGGTATCATAATACTGTCTGTTGTGAATATCATATACACTAAGTCCATATAAATTATAAATTTTCGCATAGCTTTATCGGTAAATTGGGGGTTGGATGCTAATTTGAAGTGATGTTCAGCTGAAGGCTAACGAATAGTTTGAAATTCTGCTGAGCTTTAGGTCAAAAAATGGGATTAAAAGAGGCAATTTTGATGTGCTGCACATCTAGACTTGGTTCATAGCAAACAAAGATGATAAAATAGTACAATATAAAATATAATAGCATAGACGACAACCCTAAACTTATTAATCCGTATCTACTAATTTTACATGGAAGCTGATAAATTTTTTCTTTAGAAGTTTTAAAAACTAGTAGTAATTCACTTCATTATAGAACCTAACAAAAATAGCTAGTAATGAGGCATCAATCTCCATAAGAGTGGGCATTTCATTACTCAATTGGAATGGATTTTGAGAAAGGAGGAGCTATAGATATGGGTTTTACACATGCTCATTTATTGGATAATTATCTTTAGATTGACAATTGTAGGAACTTTGTTAGCTGGTCATGTTGCAATTGGCACTGGTTTCCTACTTATTGGCCTATGGCACCTCTTCAACCACGTAAAGCTCCGTTGTCTTCACCTGACAACCTACAGATCTCTTCCTTGGTTCCCAACTCCCAAATTTCGATACTCAAGAACCAGTCCTCATCTCTATAGCAAGCTTCACCTGCATCACCATTGAGCTATTCATCTGTCCCTCTCATCACAAACCCTTAACCAATGACTATACTATACCTTCATATCTCCTCTGCGAACACTTCTCAGTCTCCCTCTTCCTCCTCAACTATGGATTATTTTCTATTGCATTTGACAAATTTCCGGCATGTTCATGTGCACAAAAGACTAACGTGCTTCTTGGTTTAACGCAGGTTATTGCCTCGGTGGTATTCTTTCAAGAATGGCTTTTAATTCATCTGCATTCAACTGATCATGCTGGAGTTGAAGGGCAGTATCACTGGCTGCAGCAAATTGTTATTATTGCCTGTTTCACTACTACAGTTATCGGTCTTGGACTACCGAAGAGTTTTATAGTGAGTTTTGTGAGATCAGTGAGCATTGCTTTCCAGGGTGTCTGGTACATTGTGATGGCGTTTGCTTTGTGGTCACCGGGGCTCATCCCAAAAGGCTGCTTCTTGAAGCTTGAAGATGGGAGAGATGTTGTCAGGTGTAATGATGAAGGGTCCCTCGAGAGAGCAAAGGCTTTGGCTAATTTGGAGTTCAGTTGGATTTTGGCTTTGATGGTGGTTTTTTCCATGGTTTTTTACTTGGTTTTGTTCAAGTATTATGATGTTGAGGAGCATGTGTATGTTGGTTTGGATAAGGAGGATGAGGACTTGGAATCTCAGAGGAAGTTTGGTGAGCCTGAAAGATACGAGACTTGGGGTGTTGAAATGTTAAGAAGAAATAATGCATAAAATTCATGTTGTATATGATATTTGCTTTGTGTTTGAATGTATGAAATCAATAGAAGCTACTGTTAGATCTGAAACATTACATTACCCGTTTTGCCTTCATTACTAGTTCATTGTGACGTATGTTTGAAGATTATTTTGCTAAAACTGGCATTCTGGACTCTCTTGAAGACCTTTTCTTTTTCCGGTTTGGCCAGCGAACTTACCCATCATCCTTCGGACGATGGGTATCACAACCACAGAAGTGGCTATGGGGCACTCTTTAACGCACAGTCTCGGGTATTACACGAAATTAAATTTGTGTGGATGTTTCTCAGGAGAGTGGACCTTGAGACCTTGGAATACTACTCATAGGCAGCTTACCAACTCAGCTAGACCCTCTTGGGTGACTCTCTTGAAGACCATTGAGATATCGGTAGTATGGATGAAAATGTAACTAAAAATTAACTAGCTCTTGGTCAGGGCTTTACTAGACGTGGACAGAATTTCCTTTACCTAGAATGGCTAAATTTCATAAAACTGCTATGAGTTTTGGAGTATTGTACAAAACTATCATATTTTTTATTCGGGGAAAATTACAATAAATCGTTTTAACTAAACTATCGTAACCGACTACCGTTAGAATAATCTGCCGTGTCTCTAGCATGTGACATACGTTCCAGACAATGTTTGTGTTATGTGCTTTATATATCTTATATATTACCCTCTTTCAGTCTGCTATTTTCAGTGATGGTTTAGACCATTTATTCCAGCTGTTAACATCGTCAACACTAATTTGCAGCAGTTTTAAATATTTACGATTGTTTCTCAAATAAATAATGTATGTGGTAGTTTTGTGAAATTTATGCAAAAAAAAACCATTTATTTTTATTAGATAAAACTCTCTCACGTGAGAAGCCAGGACATCACGTGAGTACCGTCTCCCTCTTCCCCGCTCCAATACACAGCAACCCTTATCAACACACAGCCAGCAGCCTTCAAGTTCAATACCAAACATAAAAGAGAGAAAAAGTGAAGGAAAAAAAAAAGACGAAAATAAAATAAAAAATGGCGGGAACCAATTCCCTCAATCTTTCCACAAACCTTCGGGTCTCTTTTCCCGCCGCCTCCTCTTCGAGGCCATTGCATTTCCCGATGAGGGCTCGGGTTCTTCCCGGAATGCCCCTGCGCTCTAGATACCCAAGTAAACAAAACAAAAAAAAAAAAAAAAAATTGGGGGGAAATTTCTGGTTTTTGAAATTCTGGGTGTCATTTGTTGATGGGTTTTTGTTTGGATTTCAGGAATTTACGCGTTTTCGAGCAATGATATCAAGGTGGGTTCCAATATTGAGGTTGATGGTGCCCCTTGGAGAGTTATGGGTATGACTTTCAATTTTGCTCAAAGTGATTCTGTTGACTCTTTTTGTTCAATTTTTCCACTAAAATGCTAAGAATTTTTAGTTAATAGTGTTAATTAGTGGTTTATTTCCTGTGGGTTAAACAATGTAGATGTCTTGTTTGTTGAAAAGCAGATACATTTTTTAAAACTGAAATCAGGCCCAACCTAGAGGAGGCCGGGAACCAATTTGAACCTAAAAGCTATAACTACTCGGCGTTGGCCCCAACACCCATTTTAAACCCATCACTTTTTCTTATCCTATCTGATATGGTGCTGTAGTCACATATTAATAACCTCAACATACTTTCCTTCTCTCGTATGTATGATAATACTTGAGTTTTCTCGTAGGTAGTTATGAGTTTTGATGGCATACAAAGAAGTCTATGATTAGTAGTACTTGGAGTCACATGTCCATGGTTGTTGTAACTCCAAAGAGTTTTTGGAAAAGTAAAAATACCTCGAAAATGTGAGACTTGTACTGCATTGGTTCAAGAGTGTTCTAATAGTTGGAGTTAGAAGTGTATGATGTCGCGATATACTTCCAAATTTAGCTGCTACTTAATAAACACATCCTAAGTTCTCTTTGTAGAACCTTGGAGAACTGGGATTGTTTACTTGGTAGGTTTCATTTGTCACGCTGATATGTAACAAATGATGCATGAGCCTCCCGTGGAAGTTGCAGAAGCACAATGACCATCAATTTATGGATCATAATTTGAATAAAAATGTAAGAATGCTCGTGTGAAAAAAAATTTATAACAATGAACTTTGTAGTTGCCAATTCAAATTTGTTGGGCATATTGAGAATATATTCATTCAACTTCGTCAAAGAAAACAAAATTTAAAAAATGTTATCATAATTTTTTGGTAATTTAGGCATCTACCCCTTTTACTATTACTTTATTGATCGATCCATATGATTCGGCATCATAAAACATACTTCATGGAGAATTGGGAAATCATTCAGATTTATACGTGACTTCATGTTTTCATTTGAAATATTACTTTTCCGATGTTTCTTGTAGAGTTTCTTCATGTTAAACCTGGAAAAGGAGCAGCCTTTGTGAGGACAAAAGTTCGCAATTATATTACGGGGAACACAGTTGATAAAACCTTTCGAGCTGGAACTACGGTACTTCTGATCTTGAACCAAGTTAATTGATATCTCTTCATTTGGGATTCTTTCCATTATTACACTTCAATATTAAAGTACAGGTATTTAAAACCTGATTGCATATTGTTACATACACATATGTCTATGACTCTATATGTTCATATATACATCAGAAAAACATCAACTTTGAGAGCCAACAGTGTATTGGTGTCGACAGAAAGTGAACAGTTGTGGATGGATTTTCCATGAAACTAGCTAAATGCAACTTACAACTGTGCATATCTCGTAAGACACAATTAACTTTCAAAAAATTTCTACGGAACACCCTAAATGCTCTCTAATGACAAAAGATAGAGATAGGACATAGCATGGATGCATATTACCAATGCAAGAACAATTATCATTGGTATACATCAAATTGCACTAAACCTAAATGCAAAAAATACAACATTGTTTAGTAATGGGCTCGAATTTTATAACATTATGTTCAAATGTATGACATTATCTGTAGAAGCAACCTGATTCTTACATCAAAATGTTGTATACAATGATAAATGAGAGTAGCAACTTCACGAGTAATATGCAAACATAGGCAAAAAAGCTGTATTGCCATTATGCAACGTACACAAAGACTGCAGTGATACCATCAGTATTTCCAGTAAAGCATGAAAGTTTAATTGTCAAAAGAAAGACATAAATTTAATTGCTTTCATAGTCAGTGTTAGGAAATTTGTTTCCTATTGGTAGTCTAATCTACATTCTTCCATGTTTACAAAATTCTTTTTATTTCTCTTTTAGTGTTGGTTCCCATAATGCAAAACATTGTCTCTTTAACACAACGTTCCTTATTATTGTTTCAGATACAGCAAGCAGACATAGTAAAAGAAACCAAACAATTTACGTACAAAGATGGAAACCAGTATGTTTTCATGGATCTGGTATGCTTATTTGTTATCTCACCAGCCCTTACATTTGATGATCTGAAATTTTGGAAGATATTATCGTGCTTATGTCGTAAATAATGTCCTAGCAGCTTTCTTTATCTACTTCTTTAGTATTATATCAAATCATGTTTATTACTCTACTGGAAGTGAATCTTGTGATTGGAAAATCAAAACTCCTATAAAATATTGTCGAATACTTCTCTTCCTCGTTTCCTCAAATTCCATATCACGTCATTTCTTCCCCATCTCTCCCTATAAGTAGTTTGTTAAAATCCATGAATTTTTTGTTTTCACTTGGTGATTCCTTAGTTACCTTCTATAAAATCTTTTCCGGGTCATTTCTAGTTTAACAAAATCTTTGCACATGGGAAGTGAAATTACAACAAATATAAACAATAATAAAAGAATATGGACTAAATTAAGATAATCAAGCTCTAAGGAGCCATTCCATCCATTTGTTTAGGAAGTTTATATTCAGTAGTAGGAAAGCTTCAAGATGAGCAATTGCTTGAGCTTCCTCATCATAAATTTTCTGTCTCTTTAAGACCTTGTTAGGCTACAAGAGAGAGGGTGTAAGATTCATAAGTTTCTTCAATATTCAAATTTTAGGTTTTTGTTGATTGTTTGAATGGAGATGTGGGTGATTTCAGATAACTCCAAACTCATCATTACAGCCTAACTCTTATTTTCAATTTTACGAATAGTTTTAAATTCAATCTATTATTAATGTGCTTTATATTTTGCAGTCAACTTATGAAGAATCTCGATTAAGTGATGCAGAAGTTGGCGACAAAAAAAAATGGCTAAAAGAGGGAATGGACTGTAATTTATTATTCTGGAATGGACGGGTAATTCCTTTATCCATGTATGGATTCCAATCTATTAGTTTTTGTTGCATAATTTCTTAAATTACCATGAGTTTTGCAGGTTATCGACTTCGAGCTACCCATCACAGTTAAGCTGGCTGTAGTTCAAGTGGATCCCGGCTTGAAAGGAGACACTGCTCAAGGTAACACCATTCAATTTTCAGATAACCCTCTGTTGGAATAGATGGTTATTTTATGTTAATTATTATCGTCATTTTAAGTTGTCTCATGACAGCAGGGCCTGTGATGAGCAGAACAGGGTCCAAGTTCTTTTTTCTTTGAAATGAAAAAGAGCAGCACAATTAGTTCATTGAATTACCTTTTTCTTCATCAACACAATAAACTCATCAATTTGTTTTTATTC
>JBAKGM010000365.1:39508422-39522888 GCA_037177215.1 Asparagus racemosus | reverse complement strand
AATAAAAACAAATTGATGAGTTTATTGTGTTGATGAAGAAAAAGGTAATTCAATGAACTAATTGTGCTGCTCTTTTTTAATTCAAAGAAAAAAGAACTTGGACCCTGTTCTGCTTTTACATTTAATTAACTACTTTTACATTTAATTAACTACTTTTAGCCGCTGAATAAGGATTGAGATCTAGAGTTAATGAAGCATATCTCTAGGAAGGATTAGTTAATACTCTGTTCTGCGTGCTATATGCAAATTAGATATTCATACTTATTAAAAATTAAGATACAAAGAGGCAATCCTGGATTTATCATAAATATGTTATATTGCAGGAGGATCAAAACCGGCTACACTCGATACTGGTGCAGTGGTGAATGTACCTCTATTTGTGAACACCGGAGATGAGATAATGGTTGACACGAGAACTGGACAGTATATGAGCCGAGCATAAACATAAAAGCTATAGCTTAAGCAAAAGAGCGGGAACTGGACAGTATATCAATCGAGTATTAATCTGCATCATTTTTGGTTTCATGTCCCCCTGAACAATTTCTTTGTCAATTTGAATTGTATTTTACGGTCATGTTATCTCAAGTCTTAGTTTAAAGAGGTCCACACTCACAACTCTGTAGTTTGAAGGATGTATGTATAGAATCAAGTGGTGTGTTATATGTTTACATCTTACAATTGTTAACTGCTGTTTCCTGTTCTGTGCGGAACAGCTCATCTATGTTGCTGTAAAAGACTCATTAATCTTACAAAAGAAATCAAATTCCAATTTGACTGTTATATGTTTTTAAGCATATTAACTGTTAATAGTAAGAATTTTGGCATAACTAGTGACTGAACTTTTGAGTTTCTGAGATTTCTAGTAACTGGTCTTTGGATTGCTTTCTCTAGTTCAGGATTCAGTCAAAAGTGGAATCACTGATATTGAAGTTAAATGTGAGTTTCTCAGTAACTTTTTATTTACTTTTTGAATATGTAGTCTCCTATTATCCACCTTTAACTGAGTTCATCATATTCAAAGCTTTGGGCTTTCAACTCATGATCATCAATCTCCATAAAGTATAGCCCATGACCATATGAAAGCATGGGCATGCCTATTTTCAAATTAACACCATCATCAGCTTTAGCTTTGTGTTGTGTGTTGATGCAAGGACTCAATGCCCATCCACTCCCAGAATCAGTGTGCTCTCCAAGCTAGATGCGCATGATGAAAGTTAAAGGGGATGCATATCATGTTGTCTCTTGATCAATTTCTTTCATACTAAGTGTGAATAATTAGACTCAGACCTCTATAAATCATGATATCAGTTTTTGACATTAATTTTTGTGAATAATGTTTTCACTAGCTTTTTGATAGCAGAATAATTATGGGTATTTACTGTTCTATGCTTAACTTTAAGACTCTTCAAAGCCCAGTGTGGGATGAGCTTGCTAACTTTACAAAGAAAGGAGGTAAAAGATTCCAAATTTTGGCTTTGTCACCTCCTTTAATGGGCAAGAGCAGAGCACTGATATTAGCTTGCTTTTCAATATGCCAACAGTGCAGAATCTCTAAATTATTTTCATATGTGAAAGCCTGAAACAAATTAATGATGAAATTTCTGTCTAGTCTGCTAGAGATAAAGAAAATACTGTTTTAACCTTTTGTTTACTGTCACCACATGACCTTTTGGTCACTGCAATTGAAGCCTGCGAACTTGAAGAGTTACTAGTCTCACCTCTGTCAACATCATTACAGGTTTCCTGTGTTGCAGTTGATGTTAATGACAAATAAGGACATCTCAACTAACTTCCATGTGACTCAATAATTTTTTTAGTAATACCTGTAAAGCTATATACAGTAGGTACTCAGGGAACTATTTGAGGATTTGAGGATGAAGAAATACAATGGTTTTAGGGTTCCACAAGTGAATCAAGATAGCAACAAATACTTCAACAAGAGAGAAATCACTCAAATTTCCTTTCCTCCAAAAACTCGAAAGCAATCATACATCTCAACATTTCATTCTACAAACACTATAACCTACTTTTCTTCTTAACGACCAAATTGTATTTCATTCTACCTCCCTTACAATCATACATCAACACTTACATACAAAATTTGAAAACAAAAAAGGAACAAACACATATCAGCTTGAGCTCAGTTCAGGCTGATTAGGACATCTGATCATTTCCAGTATCTTGACAACCTCAGCCATCTCGAGCCTATTCGATGGCACCTGCGACGTGCATGTCAACCCTAGCTTCACCACCGGCACCACCTCCTCCACCGGAAACCTCCCCTCGAGCCTACCATCGATGCAAGCCTCTGCTCTTCCTCCATCCACCAAACCCATCACCACATCACAAAGAACCACTGTGCCGTCTTCTTTATGCTCCACTGGCTCTCTTCCTGTAACTACCTCCAACAAGAGAACTCCAAATCCAAATACATCGCACTTGTCTGTTAATTTCACATTTCCACAGGAAAATTCTGGTGCCATGTAACCTAATTCACTCTGAATCTTGTTGCTCAGAACGTATCGATCCAGCATTGGCAATAGACTCGCGAGCCCGTAATCCGAAACCTTTGGCTCGCCAGAGCCATTGATTAGCACATTTTTCGGCTTCAGATTGTAGTGGATTATGTTATGACGGTGTAAATGAGCGAGGCTCTTTGCAGTGCCTAGAATTATGTCAAATCGCTCGTTCCAAGAGAGGGGCTCTGCATCTGAGTTCTCGTGGAGAGCTTTGTGCAAGCTCTCGCTAGAGATATAGTCATAGACAAGAAGCTGCAGCGATGGAGTCCAGTAATAGCCTAGGAATGGTACAAGGTTAGGGTGGTTCATTTTGCCTAATTTCTTGATTTCTCTCTCGAAGTCTTCTCGAGACTTCACTAGACTTGACACAATGAGTTTCTTGATGGCAACAGGGAGACCATTGGCGAGAAAACACTTGTAGACCGTGCCAAAGCCTCCACGGCCAAGCTCAGCCTCCTTGTTGAGGATGGCATGAGTTCCGGCGGCGAAATTAATGATTTCACCAGAGAACATGACAAGTTTCCCAGAGTTAGCATCGGTATTTGCTGGTGAGCCACTGTAATCACTACCGGGGACAGCCAAGCCCTCAGCAGAGGGAGAACTAGAATTTGAGAGAGCTCGTCGGTTTAGTATAGTTATAGTGATGATGCCAAGGAGAATGACGGCAGCAGCGGCGATGGCGATGATTGAAGAGATGCTCAAAATGATTCTTTTGTGATGGAGGTTAGAGGAGGTGAGAGTAGGGTTACGGTTAGGGTTTGGGGAGGATGAATTAGGGTTTAGGACGAGGGGTTTTGGGAGGACGCATGATCGGTTGAGAGCAGGCCCGCAGAGGTGGGGGTTGTCCGAGAGGGAGGAGGGGGAGATGGTGTCGAAGAAGTTTCCGGAAGGGACGGGACCGGAGATGTTGTTGTGGGAAATGTTGAAGGAGAGGAGGTTTGGGAGGTTGGAGAGGTTCATTGGGAGCGAACCTTGAAGGTTGTTGAAGGAGAGGTCTATGTTCTGCAGGTTTGTGAGGTTTGCTATGGAGGAGGGTATAGAGCCTGTGAGGTTGTTCTTTGAGAATACTCTGTTTGAAAGAATTCAGACATAAGATATCATGTATATATGAAATGTGACAGAATTTAAGCAAGATATTCAAACAAACTACTAGAAGATAATGCTGATGTAAGAGGGTAAATGAATCCAAATACTATGCAATCTGGCACCATCACTCCTAAGATTGGAAATGCAGATGTATATATAAGAGATCATGCACTGTGTAAGAATTTACACAAGATATTCAAACAAACTACCAGAGAAAAAGAATGCTGACAAGGGTAATGTGTTATCATTCACACAAGAATGATGATGATTTAAGGGTGCAATTTAATCCAAATACTCCGCAAATTCACAAAATCACTCCTGAAATTATAAATTCACATGTATATATGTACAGATAAACTAGGACCTGTGCTCCCTGCTTTATTACTAATAATTCATAATTTTCAGTTTTAGTACCATATTTGATAAGTAGGGTTTCCTTACTCTTATGTGATCTCAAGCCTCAATGTGTCTAATATTTTCTTTAGCAAATTTTCAGTTTTCATACTGACAAATTTAGTTGGGATGCAAGCTAAGCCAAAGCCAACTTTTGAGATAACATCTATAAACAAACTATGGTGGAAAAAAATGAAGATACTCATACATGAAAGAGCTAAATTTTATAGCTAAAATTATCATGGATGATTCTCTATGAAGTTATCAGAAGTGATAATGAACTTACAAAGAAGTGAGAGAAGAGCAGTTTACAATTTGGCTAGGGATTCCTCCGCTGATAAAGTTCTTCTCCACCCTCAACTCCTTCAATGAAACAGCTCCTCCAACCTCTGATGGAATGCTCCCATTCAACCTGTTGCCACTCAAATCCACCACCTCCACTGCCTTCAACTCCCCCAGACTCGCCGGAATCTCACCCGAAAACGCATTCCAAGACAAGTTCAAGAGCTGCAATCTCCACAGTTTCCCAATCTCCACTGGAATCACATCAGAAAACTGATTCTCAGACAAATCCAGCTCCATGAGAGACTGACTCCCAAATGCAGGCAACTGAACCTTTCCACTCAATCTATTGTTCGAAACCGAGATTTTCTCCAAACCCAACTCAAAAACCCACGAAGGAAGATCACCCATCAAAAAGTTCCCACTGAAATCAGCTTCTAACAGGCCAGTACACCCCCTCATTGATTCAGGCAAGCTGCCAACAAACCCATTTCCAGAAAAATTCAATCTCTGCAAGAACTTCAACCTCCCTATCGAATCGGGAACAAACCCATCAAACCCATTTGAGGAAACATCCAAGACCCTCAACCACTTCATCTCCCCAATCCAATCCGGAACCTCCCCGGAAAAAGAATTCCTCCCCAATCTCAGCTCACTCAGCATCCAGTTCCTCCACATTGAGCCAGGAATCCCCCCGCTCATCAAATTCCCGCTAAAATCGACCCTCTTCAAATTGCTCAGCCTCTCAATCCCATCGGGAATCCTGCCCACAAGGAAATTCCCGGAAAAATCCAAGCTCTCGATGCCGCTCAGCCCCAAGATCTCGTCGGGCAAAGACCCAGACAGGTGGTTCATCGACAGGTCCAGCCTCACAAGATTCTCACAGGACCCAACGCTCCTCGGTATCGAGCCGTAAAACCCGTTGCCGGCAAGATTGACGTCGGCCAGACCCCTGCATTGTTGGAAAAACTCGATGGGTATCTCTCCGATGAGGCCGTTGTGGCTCAGATCGAGGCGGGTCAGGTTCGGGAGGTGGGTTAAGTTCGGGATCAAGAAGCCGTTGAGGCTGTTGTTGGAGAGGGAGAGGGACCGGAGGGACCGGAGGCTGAGGAGGCCGCGGCTGAGCTTGCCGGAGAGGCCGAGGGAGGAGAGGTCGAGGGAGGTGACGCGGCGGGTGGTGGGGTCGCAGCGGAGGTGGGCCCAGGAGCAGGGGTCGTCGGAGTCGGGGGACCAGGAGGAGAGGGAGTGGGCCGGGTCGAGGAGGGAGGACTTGAAGACGATGAGGCCGAGGAGGTCTGGGTTGAGGGAGGGGGGGAGGGGTCTGGAGAGGGAGAGGAGAGGGAGGAGGAGGAGGAGCAGGAGGAGGAGAGAGAGGGAGTTCATGGCTTTGTTGGGTTTAGAGAGAGAGAGAGAGAGAGAGAGAGAGAGAGAGAGAGAGGTGGTGGAGGCCATTGCTGCTGAGTTCGCATTTCTGGAACTCTCAAACTGATGAAGGTGAGGGTGAGAGAGAGGGAAGGGGTTATAAAGGGTTCTCGTTCTCGTGTTGGGTTGTGGATTGTAATAAGTGGGGTGTTAACTGTAATTTATTTTATTTTATTGCCCTTTTATTTTTGGGTTTATAGATATTAGTCCCTCAAATCTCGTAAGTTCTGGCAAAATGGCCGTTCAAGTTAAATCGCATAGCTTAAACCCAATACCCGCTTAAAAAGCGCAAACACGCTTGAGTTTTTCTTCTTGAATAGTAAGAAATGAACCCTAACTCAAAGTAGAGTTTCACAAAGGTTTGAAACATCCTGGAAAGGGGTACTTTGGTGACTGCACACGCTGAGTTAGGATTTAACCTAATAATGAAAAGATTTTTTTTAACTTAAATATTAACGGAGGGAACATTTTGTAAAAACCCTATAGGATGTGAGGGACTAATATGCAGTTTTTAAAATTTGAGAGACTAATATTCAACCATTGAAGATTTAAGGAACTGGTATCTAAAATCATTTATTTTTTTTAATTTTTTAATTTTTTTTGGGTGACGACGTGAAGTTCAACTGTAATAAATCTTTGCTTTGACGTATCACTGCCTAACAGAGACAAATGCTGTAACTACTGAGACACTGATTAGCAAGTAAAACAAAAAGGAAAGGATTCTGTTGTCCATCCATCTTTTGCGCCACCAAAAAAAGCAGACAATCAATATTTAAGATCTAACCAAAGAATTATGATCTATGATAAAAGAGCCAGTATTAAATTCAAACCATCATTTAACTGTGCTTAACTTAATTATTAGTGTAATGTTTATGAAAGGGTTCATAGCTAAGAATCACGGTACCCTCCAGGTCTCATGTCGTTCTGTCCTCATTTTGTCTAATGTTTTTAATTATGCTGCTTGTTAGCAAGGAGACTTGTTAATATCTAACCATGCTTCAATTTTAAAGGGTTAATTTTAGAAAACTACACTCAAATATGGGGGTCGTCTTAGGAAACTACCCTCAGCTATTTTAACTCTAGATCCTCCCCCCTTAATTATGGAGTGGAGTTGTTATAGATAACCCCCCTCAACTTTCAAAATAATATTTATCTCCCCTCAATTTTTCCCACATAACCCCCTAAACTAATATAATTTAAATCTAAAGAAATAAATGATTTAAAATGATCATACTATCCCTAAGACATTTAAATTGTTTACCATATTGTTCCTTTTAACTTTTTTAATTAAAAATAAATTTCATTTTATTCCCCCCCCCCCCCCCCTTCCATCTTCATTACTAGGTTTACGTGCATATCTAATTTTTCTTTCTTTTTAAAATGTTAAACTTTTTTTATTTTCTGCTTATCGGTTTGAAATAATTGAAACTTTTAAATTTCTTTTGAAAATTAGTTTCCTTATCAAAACTCATCGAACCGAAGTCTAATACTCTGATTGGGTTGGTTTTTTAATCTCACATGAATTTTTTTAACCAAGGATATTTTAGTCATTGCATATTTTAAATTAATAATACTAGGGGGGTTATTTGAAAAAAATAAGAAAGATAAAGAGATTTTTGTGATACACTCCATAGTTAAGGGGGGTTTAGCCTTTTTTTGAAAGTTGAGGGGGTTATCTACAACACCCTCAAATTTAAGGGGGGTTTTCTAATGATAAAATAACTGAGGAGGATTTTATGAGACAAGCTCCATAGTTGAGGGGGGTTTTCTAAAATTAACCTAATTTTAAACTATATATGTGTGTGTAAATCAGATTGTCTGAAATTACAGACATGCACTTTCTGTCTAGAAATTGCACCTTCTGTTTTTGGCCAGAGACCATTGAAAGACTGACTAATTTTGGATTTATGTACTAAGTTATGTTTGCCAATCTGAGTATTTTGTCACTTAGGGTAAAATTCTAATGACCCCATTTGCTTGCTAAATAATAATAATATATTTCTCAAGCGTAAGAACTTCAGCAGTGGACTAAAAGTGATTAAAGAAAATTATGCCAAAGCTTTGTGATTTGTCACACTTCTTTTAAATTCTTACTTTTCCCCCTATCTTTTCACTGAAAAATATTCCTCTATTCATGCTGTTCTCCTTCTGAGTGAAGATTCAAGACTCTAAGATCCAATGGCTATTGAGTTCAAATGAGAGATGAAAATTTTCCAAAATTTCCATGACACTAGATTCCTATCGCATTTCATGGAGAATCATTTATTTAAAAGTTTAAACTATTGAAATATAGGCAAATATGTGTCAACCTTTGGTGGCTAAAGCTGCTAAAAAACAAAACAAAATTATTATTCAAATGAGTACTGAAAACTTGACTTCTTGAATCTCCCATTCTAATTTTTTGTTTAATTTTTATTATGTAGATTAAAACTGACGCAGTCTGGTGCCAAAAATCTAGGGAACCTTGATATTAGTCAATCATTGTACTCCTGCTTGTCAAATTGCAAACATGGCATCAATGTGGATCCTATAACTTGATCTTCATGAATAAAGAAATTTAACAAATTAATTATGGAAGCTATTCACTTCCTTGAAAAATGTAACAGTATTCTAAAATAATAGTAATAAAAATTGTTCAGGTCTTGAGAAGGAAGAACAGAGAGCATGATGCTCAAATCTTGTGTTTCAGTACTGCACAAGAGACCATGTGGGCCAAATTTAATATGGAAGGCTCCATTGCAAGCCACGTGACAATTCTAGAGAATGATGGGGGGAGTCTTCAAATGTTTAAGAAATATCATTTAAATTATAGAAGTAGACTTGTTAATTTCAATGCAAATAAACAAGTTAATAGGGACTTGCAATTTCCTTTGAAGTCACCGTGATCTCTCTCTCCCCTCCTCTCTCCAGTCTCCAGTTGTACTTATTGTTATCTGTTTCTTAGTTTTTGGGTTTTTTTAAAATATTTTTTATTTTTATGCTTGTAGAAAATAAGAAGCGGCTTATGTGCTCCGCTAGCAATTTTCAAACAATGCAAACAATAAAAAATAATAATACAAATAGAGTTTTTTTTTTTTTTGGGGTAACGGGGGAATTTGGTTGGGGAATTCTACGTTTGAGGTAGAACTCTCACATCATCAGGAGCGCTCAATCTTTTTAAGAAAGTCTCCGAGAATTTGGATCCATCTTGAATACAAACAAATTCTAAAGAAAAGTCCAATTCCGAAAAAACAGTGAAAAATTTGTCACCAGTACAAATTTTTCACCAGTGTAAACAGTAAAAATCAACACTAGTGAAATACTGAATTAGTGCAAAACTAGTACTAATCAAATTTAAAATTAGTCTCGGACTGCTCCAAAAAAAATTTCCACGGAAATGTTTAATCTGCATTCTGAAATTTGAGTAATATTAGGTAATAGATGGGCGTTAATATATGCCTAAGCTAGTAGTAAAAATTTACATTCCGTATCAAATATAAAATAAAATAAAATTGTATAAATTGCCAATTGACAAAACAATTTGTTACATTGACGGCCCATCAGCCCATCAATAGTGGTTACTGTAGCCCGAGCTATGTATGACGAAAACGCGGACAAAGCGGGTCAGACCCGAATCAGACGGCCCAATTACCAGTATACCAGTTTCGGGCATGTCCCGTTAAAGTCTGAAAATCTCAACCCGGCCCGAATCAAGCCCTAGCTAAAAACCCTGGAGCAAAGCAGAGAGAGGAGAGAGAGTGAAGAAAAAAATGGCCGCAGATCTGGAGACGAGTAACAGGGACAAAGCTATCATCTTTGCTCTCTGCAAACGCCTCTCACTCGATCCAGTAACTATTCATCACTTCAATCTTTTTATTATTATTATTTTTGTTTATTTTTTTTGGGTTCTCTTTTATTGATTTAGTGGTTATAAATGGAAAGTTCAGTTGGTGATCGATACAGGTGATGGGTCGGAGTAATTTCGTTGGATTTCTCTTGGGTTATTCTCGGATTTGATAAATTTAAATTGGGTATTTGTTATTTTATTGTTTTTTTGAATTGGGTATTTGTAATCTTGAAGCGTAATCAAGTTTTGAGACACATTTACGTTCTTGGGTGATTAATCACATGATAATCTTATAAACAAACTACTAAGTGTTGTAATGGTCATGTACTGATTTTGTTTGGCTTTATGAGTTCATCTATCTTATTACTTATTCAGGGAATCATGTTGAATTTGTAGAGCAAATTTTCAAGTGCGAGTATTGAATCGGGTGATCTTATGAGTTTGTTCTCGAATATTTTGAAGCTATCAGGAGATGATGTTCCCCTAGCAAATCAAGCTGAGGTATAAAAGTTCAATTTATTCACGGCGTATTTGCTATTTGGATTGTTTTTATTGATTATGTCTGATTGTACTAGCTTGACATCTTGTAACTTTGGTTTCAGGTACTGAAGTGGGTAGAGTTTGCGAGTAATTTTCCATGCGAATCTGAGGCTTGTTTTGCGAAACTTGAAGGTCTGAATGAGGATTTGGCCTCAAAGGCTGTTCTTTTGGGTTCCGGATTTCAACCCTCAGAGGCTGACATTGTTGTATTTTCTGCATTGCACTCTATTGTGGTATGTAATTTCTATTCCATATAATATTGTTTGCTGAGTGTCTTTAATAACCCATGCTACCTTTTTTGTTTTGGTAAAACAGAGACCTAATTCTTGAATGAATTTAGCCTTTCCATCTAGACAAAATTATTTTCCTTTGTAATCCATGCGGCATGACTAGCTCACCTTTTTTTATCAGTACCTTTTTAGACTAGGGATGGTTGAAAATTTCAAGGTGTATAGTTGGAAATTTCAACAATACATGAACTTTTGTTGACTCAACTCCAATACAAATTTCAGAAACAATCTTGACGAAATTAAAGTGCGTTATTTAATTCCTTTTATTTTACTAAAAAAATAATTTATAAGCTAATTTTTGTAGAAGTATTCATTAACAACATATATAACTTAATGATCATGCACCTTTGAGTCCATCTTGTCTTGTGATGAATCTCGGAATTTGTTTTATTATTTCTATTGACAATGTAATATTGAAGTTTTTTTTTTGGAAAAAAGAGAGGAATATGGGGGATAGAATCTTTAAAAAAGAGCAAAGAGGTTAAGATTGGAGTTACGTATGTATACCACAGGAATATTTATGACACCTTTTGTACAAAAAAACTGAACAAAGGCAGAAGCTTGTCAGTAAAGCTTAACAGGTGCCAGTGTTTTCGAAGGCGCATCCGGGCGCACGCCTCAGGCGCGGGGCGCTTCGGTGCAGTGATGTAGCGCCCCGCAGCAGGTGCGGGGCGCTACGCTTGCGTCGGGCGCGCGCCCGGAGAGCGCCCTGCAGCACATTGCGTGCTCGTAGAGGCGATCGCCTCAGTAGTGCTTGCGTTTTGTTTTTTTTTTCTGAGTTAGTCCAGCGGGTTATCGGGTACAAACCTGATTCCAACTTGAACCCAAGTACTTATAACCTCATCCAAAGCAAAATCTAGGCATTAGGGCTTGCGTTCTTCCTCTTTTTCTCTTCGGTCTGCCTGCAGCGCCTCCATCTTTCACAAGTTAGCAGCGGGCCAGCGGCAATCGACAGAATCGGCGACGGCGAGCGGCAATCAACGGTACGTTCTTCCCTTTCTCTTTGTTTTCCTTTTTTCCTCAGCTGTTTTTTCTCTTTGTTTTTTGTTTTCCTTTTTTTCCTGAGCTGTTTTTTCTCCCTTTTTTCTCTTTGTTTTTTCTCCTTCTCAGTTCTCCACACGAAGTTACCCGATGAAATCAAGACAATTGGTGAACAGTAACTATTGTGAACAGTAAACTATTGGATATTTTGAGCATTTGCTGAAGCAGTCTGCATCTAGAGTTGTTAAAAAACTTTGTGCTCAAAATATCCTTTTCGTTTTAACTTATTGCTGCTATTCTGAGTTGTTAGTACTTAGTAGTACTTAATTAAGTTGTTAGTAGTTAGCAGTTAGTAACTTAGTACTTAATTAAGTTCTTGACTATTAAATATTAATTGTTAAGAGTGGGTTGTCTTTACTTAAATAATTTCTTGACTATTAAGTGTTAAGTTGTAAACTGTTAAGAGAGATTATTGAGATTTATCTTGAATCCTTGATTGTTAACTGTTAAGAGAGAATGAGAGATTGATGAATTGTTTAAATATGTTTACTCTTTAAAACTTCAGTTCTTAAATAGCTGTTAACTGCTATTTTTTAACTTTTCTTTAATTATCACTCTTGACTGTTAACTGTTGTTTTTTCTTTGGCTTAGTGTCAGTGTGCAGATTCATGATACTATGAAGTATGAGCTAATTGCTTTTTATTAATACATATCAATCATGATTGTTGAAATTGTTCAAGCTGATTGGTTATCACTTTCATGCGATTATTGATTCTTCCTGTTTGATGCTAGATGCAGTGCTACTAGTTGATTCTCCATTTGTAACCTGTAGAGACGAAAATAAAATTTAGCAAATTACTAGTATGAATTATGAAAATTTGAATAATTTGCATGATTCCGTGAAAATTAACGTACAAGTTTGATTCACTACATCTATATACTATAATTACTATTTTATTTGTTAATTTATGAATTTTGTTGGATAATGCCTATATGTTAATGACTATATATTTTTTCATGTCTTGTATATCTTCAAAATTTTTGTGGCCTGGAGTGCGCCTCACTTCGCTCGGGCGCGCGCATCGCATTGCGCCTTGCGCATCTCCGCGTAAACTGACTTTGCGCCCTGCATTGCGCCTCGCGCATTGAAAACACTGGTTTCAGTACCAAGCATGTAGATATTAATTGCTCCATAGACCACATGTTTTATGATAAGAATCTCTGGCTTTAATTGTTTGGGTTCTAGTTAGAAGAATTGGAAATGGTGCAGAGTTGTGTTTTAGCAGTGTTTTAGGGTAATTGAGGAGGTAATTTGCTAGGTTGAAGTTCTTAGTTATATTCAAACTATTTTGGTCGTTAGTTCTGAAGCAGATTCTCTATAATGATGGATATGAGGTGAATATTTGACATATACTACGTAATGTAAGTTTTGATGTCTTAGTTTATTATGGAGTTGGGGTCCAAGGAGGTTACTATGCTACAACTTCTTGATTTTTTATAGAAAGATGTTTATGGATAAAAGTCATTTGCATTTTGAGGTGAAATGAGTTTGTGGTGTTTGGATGTACAATTGTATGCACAAAAGAGAGACCAAGTTATCTAATTTTTAGTATTTAATTTTTCAGGATGTTTTTAGATAGAAACATATTTTCCCTGAAGTAGTAATTTATATTACGGTGGTATTTGGTGCCAAGAGGTTGTGTCCTCTTTTTTAAGCGCCAAATGCATCAGTTGGAGTTTATTTATGATAATCTTAAGTATCATCATTTCATTTAAGGTTTGTCATTTAACCTATTAGATTAATTATGTTCTTATATAGATAGATTTTAATGTTTAGATTTTACTAAAAGTTTTTTACAGAAACGAATCTGGACTTATAAATTTGAAGTTCAGCAATCTTTTAAATGGTTTGGATAATATTGTATGGATATTAATATAACTTGTCAAAAATTACTTAATAGAAAAAATTGATTAATTCATACACATGGGTAAAATAAATGCGGTTAAGATCGTACTAAAATTATGTCTCCTTATAATTAATATATATTTAAATATTCTAAATAAATTAGCCATATTAGATGACAATAGAAAAAAAACTCAACATATATTTAGCAGTTAAATTAAGTCAGAAACTACTTAGACCAGTCATAGATATGATTAATCACGAAGTCCCAATTACAAACACAACTAAATTATCCAATAAAAATGGAGAGATAGAGAGTGAGAAAGAAAGAAGCTTTGTCTTATCTGCACCAGCTGCTACAACAGTTTGCACCAGGTCTGTCGACGACAGAGCTGTGGCTTTGTGTCTCGGCGAGCAGCCTTTGACGGGCTTTGACGTCAACAGGTAGGCGCCAGCTCCTACTCTATAAAATGGCACAACAACCCAACCCTCTCATTACTCTAAGCCTACCTACTCACGAAACCCTAGAGTTCTCTTAGAACTCTAGAAGATATGATGAGCGACGTTAGAGAGTCTCACCCTACTAATAGCATAGCCTCACCTGACATCCTCTCGAATCCCTCAAATGACCAGCACGAGCCCTTAAATCCTGAGCCCCCAAAAGAAAATCCCGGGCCGTCCAATCACCGCGGACGACGTCTGCTGGAGGAGAATGACATTGAGATGGTTTCCTTCTCTCTCATTAAGTTTTTTGTTGTTTATATAGAGTTAATGCTTTTTTTTATTGATATTTTAAAGGGATGTTAGGGACGTAAGAAGCCAGCTGACGACGGGGAGAACCGCCCTCGCAATGAGAAGAACTGCGAGGAGAAGGGGGGTTTTCTACGGTCCTGTTGGGGAGGTAAGCAGAACCCTGCTGCTTCCTTAGAAAACCCCAACCTTGGCGACAACGGCGGAGCCAACATTGGTGACAACGGTGGCGATAACGTTGGCGGCAACGTCAATGATGGCAACAACGGCGGCGGCAATGACAGTAATGCCGGCAACGGTGGCGGCAACAACGACAACGGCGGCAACAACGGCGACGGCGGCAACAATGACAACGGCAACGGCGGCAACGACGGCGATGGCGGCAACAACTGTCATTGTCGCCGCCGTTGTTGCCGTCATTGACGTTGTTGCCGCCAACGTTATCGCCACCGTTGTCACCAATGTTGGCTCCGC
>JBAKGM010000365.1:39475670-39491698 GCA_037177215.1 Asparagus racemosus | reverse complement strand
CATAATTAAAGAAAACACCTGTTAGATATATAAATGATGATGAATCTTTAGTTGAACACGTCAAAGAGAACTTTGGACTCATGATTCTGTATATTAATTCAAAGGTCATGCATATAATCCATCTCACTATAAAGGATTCCAATACAAAATTTGAGCTAAAAGAAACTCATTTGGTTTATGTTAGCTAAACTCCCATGAGTAAAAAAGTAGAATAACTCTATACTAATTCGCAATGGATAAATCATAAAGGAGACGTCATTTAATAGAAGCCGAAGCCTTGAAGAATTGACAGCATGCACCAATAATTTGTGAGCTGTGCATTAATTATCCACTAGGGCCCACCAGAATTTTTCACCAAATATTAGAGAACTCAAATATAATTGGCATAGTTAAAGTCATGGGTACAATGCATCCTTTAGTGAAAATTATTCCACTCACGGGTTAGAAATACTTATACTACATAATAAATGAAGGACATATGACTCACCAGGGCCCACTAGGATGATTGGATAGCCCTACTCCCTATTCAACGGTCAACAGTCTAAGTTTGAGTGTATTTGGGATAAATATGTGACGGGCCCCAATTCTCAAGATTTTCTTCTGAGGTTAAATCCTCCGTATAGTAAGAGGGCTCCAACGCGGCCTCTCTCTCGCAGGCATAAGAGCATCTCCAATAGGGAAGCTGCAAAATGGAGCCTCGCCAAAGAATATACTTGAATATATTTTTTTTTAGAGAGGGTGTACTCCAACCACTCTTCTCTATATGAAACTCTATTTGTATTATATACAATATTAAAGAAACGTACTTTAAATAAATTTGAAATTATAAATGGTAAAAAAATATGAAATAATTTAAAATATATTATAAATTAGTATGAAAATTATAATATATAATATAATTATATATTTAAATAAAATTAATTATCTTTAATGAATTGATAATTAGAAATAGATAAGAGCCTTTAAATTTTAAAAACCAAAAACGATTTGCATAATATTTGGAAAAATCTTTTAAAAATCAGAAAAATCTTCATAACTACTCCAACTACTCCGAAGTCCAGAAAATAAAGCATAGTAGTTGGAACAATGTTCATAACTACTCTAAAGTCCAATTCTCACTCCGTAATGGGTTACAGTTTACCCAAAGTGATGAAATTTTATATATTACATTCAGCGACATTACATTTCTTAATAATGAAATAATGACATTTCATTTTAAATTACTTGGTTCTTGAAATTTTTTATTTCAATTAATATTATTCAATATTAGTCTCATTCTAAAGGTATTGACAAGATATTTTCAACTATAAAATTTTTATTTAAAAATAATTGGTAAAAAATAAACTTATGTTGATTTTAAATTGAATATCTAAAAACATATATTAGCTAGAAGGGTAAACTAGAAATTTTTTGCAAAGTGAATAGTGATTTGGAGGGGCTGCATATTTGGAGGAAAAACTCCAAATATGCAGCCTGGGGGGCGGTTTTGCAGCTGAGCTCCAAAAATTAGAGCTCGGTTGGAATGCAACGGGCTGCATTTTTGGAGAAATGCAGCCCGGTTGGAGATGCTCTAAGAGTCCCTAGCCAAGTTTTCTCGTTTCCCGATAAAAAAAAGGGTAAGAAGGACTTTGTCAATTATAAAAATCACACATTATGCATTTTCTAAAATTACAAATTTTCCTTACGGAGAAAAGATTTTTTTTTTTGGGTGGTTTCTCGGAAGAGTATGAAAGAGAGAAGACCATATGAGAGGGTAATACTGCAAAGTTTATCTATTAGAGAAAGAATAAAGTTAAAATATGTGTGGATACACTCAAAAAAAATCTTAATCATGCAAAATTAAAGTTGATAACCTCTACGCACTTAAATTTATTGCCATTAGAAGAACTCATTAAGAGTTTAACAAATAATAAAACCACTTACAAGTGGAAAATATCGAGAATAGGGTTTAGGACTTAGCAACTAAGTTCCTTATCTTACAAGGCTAATAAATTATGAATACACCTTAGGTATCCTAGGCATATTAATTGCCCTTAGTCTGACCCGTGGAAGACGGCAAATGGAAGGACTCCACCTCGCATTCAAGCAACAAATGGAAACCTTGAATTCAATAATTAAGAACATGAAAATAATTATTAGTTCACACTTGATAGAAATGGTGATTGGGAAACTAAAGATAAACCCGAGTAAACGCATTGCATATTATAGGGTTAATTGCCAAAAAACCCTTGTAGTATCACCTAATTGTCAATAGATTCTTTGTAGTTCTATTTATAGCGAGGTTAATAAACCCCCGAGTGATTTTTTTTAACTCTTAAAATCAATTAAAGGTTCTAGGAGGCGAATAGAGCTCTTATAGTTCAATTGGTGATCAGAGAAGTCCACTAATTAGGTGGCGTATTCGTACTTGAGTAAATGCTACAGGGGTCTATTCGCAATAACTAGAAGTACATAGGGTCTGTCCTTAATTAACTCTATACTACGAGATAAGATGCGGATGGGAACAGTTAAAATAGTACACTGAGAGTTGATTATTAGGATTCTTAAAGTTGGAAACAGACGTATGTACAAATGTGAATTCCCACCAAGAAATACCAATATTCATGAAGCAATTAAATGAGATAAGGACAGAAGCTAGCAGTGTTAGGCAGCAATTTACTATGAATGTCCTCCAAAGGACTTCTACACACATTAGTTGTAGTACGAACACATGCAAGTAGGTCTTCAAGACAACAGTACCATCAGACCTTCTTAAATGAAAGCTTGACACTTGGCACTTGTTAATTGAGTTCTAAAGGTAAACGACATTCATATGCATAGGATGGAGGAGTTAGTCCAAGTGTAGAGCATAAACTGAGGTTGTTCTTGGTGTAGCTCTTTCCCATGCGCATTGAAGCCAAAAACAAGCTAGAATGTATTAGAAAATACTTCCGTAAAACAATTTTATGAGGAAACTCATTTAGTCATTTAAACCCTTACGAGGTTGCTAAGAAATATGAACGAAAATAAGTTTGTTTTAATGTGGATTGATAGAAGAGTATTTCTGAAAAATAAAAGGATATATAAAATCATAAGAAGATTTACAGATGTACAAATATGTCAGTTTAAGTTTTAGCTACGAACTACGAGGTTCTGGTGCACATGATAGTCCCTATGATGGCATAAGTCCACATTTTATGTTGGGGACATATTTTAGATCTTAAATGTGGACTTACGCTTTCAGGGGGGTTCCTTCCAAAATGACAAAAGTTATGGAGGGATTTCTGCAATTTCAATACATAGTTATTGTGGGGTTTAGTGCGATTTTTAGAAGTTTCTGAGGGTTTACTACAAAATGCTGATTGTTCTTGGGGTTTGGTGTAGTTTACCCAATTAATAAATGCCAACAGTTTCGATACTCCAAAATATGATTTTTGGAACATCGTTGGCATTCTTAGTAAATTTTCACCAAAATTTTCTCCCTCACATTCCACAATTTAAGGTATGGGGTGGTTAAGGAGTGTTCCACACCTACAATAAAAAATAAGCTCAATTCAAGGGTATTTTAGAAATTAAATGTACCCTTAAAAAGGATAAAATCTGTTTGAAAATGGTTATAGTTATCAAATCGATTTAATATCCTTTTGCTCTGCCAAATTTCCTTAAATAATTTTCTCTCAGTGACATGACAATCATATCATATCTGTATCATATTATTTCTCAACCTTTTACCATTTTATTTCTAATTTACCAAAAAGATCAAATTTATCTCTTTTATCATATATTCAATTAAAAAACATTTTTTTGAGAAAATTTCAATAGAAACACATGTCATTAATTAATTAATTAATTTCAACATGTCGATATTATGTTTTATAATTATGAAAGACATCACTGTATCTTTAAAATATCTAGTAACAAAATTATTTTCGGATTAAATAAATTAACATTTTAACATTTTTTTAAGAGAGGAGTTTCTTAAAAATCATAGAGTATGGAGTAACTTTGTGGATTCGGTAGAGGGCAAGTTACAGAAAATTACGGGAGAGGATAAGAAACAATTTTGAGAAAAGAAGAAGAACAAACTAAAAGAGGAATGAGCACATTATTCTCTCTATATTTGAACTTGTTTTTTCATATTTAAAAATTTAAAATTTACATAAATTCTTATTTCCGGAGCATCCAAGCAATGCTCTTAATAAATTGTACTATATAGGTTTATGTATTTTTAAAAAAATGAAAAAGATGAGGCCTCAACGAATGCGGCCCCAACCGTATTATTACTCAAAAGCAGGACTGCTTACATATAAAGGAGCACGCCCCCGACACGAGAGTGCATTCCTGTTGGTTTTTATATTTAATCAAGTATTTCAGCAAGCCATAAAACTTGTACTTATACCATGGAACTGACAAAGGAACGGTGAGATAATCATTACAATACTGTTGTTTGAGAGCATTACACCCACTTCAAGGTTCATATTTCACATTTCACATATAGATGCACATATTCTTAGTACATAACAAAAAAACTTAGTAACTCTTACCATCCTCTTCACTTAAAATGTCTTGGTTTCATTGGATCTAACAAAATGCAACACACTATCCTAATAAGCTTAGAATGCTATCAATATCATCTGAATCAAACCAACAAGAATCTGGGATCGGTAGAACATCGAGCATACGTGCATTGCCCGTGTCCTCTTCGATGTTTTCCTTGACCAATGAAGAGCAATTCTCACTGAGGGAGTTCAAATTTTCTTCACTTAGATCAATAACAGGGCTGAGGGAGTTAGGCTTGCTCATATTACTTAGTTCTGTGTATGAATCCACAGACTCAAAGATAAGCAAGTTGGACTCCTTTGATGAAGAGTTTAGAATAATTTGTGGAGTTGTGTCTAACATTGGAGGGTCGCACGTGTGCTGGTTATTATAGATGACCTTGAATAATTGGGAGTCATCACATTCCTCTTGTTGAATTTGTTTGGTAGCTAGGCATCCTTGTTCATCTCTATATGCGCATCTATAGTAGCTCCTGCATTTCATAATTAAAAAAAAAAAAAATCAAAACATTGCTATTTTTAACAATTAAGAGAAAGCTTAGATGCACATTTTTCGGTGAAAATTTATTAACCCTTTAGCTCTTAAATAGTTCTTCTTAAACTTTTATCTTGTTTTATGTGTGACATGTGAATTTCAGGAGTACTAGCAAGACTATCCCTAACTTTCATCTTTTGATAAATAAACAATTAATCTTGAATTTGTGTAATTGCATCACCTCCATTATTCTTATGACTTGTCCCCTTAGCTTGACTGAATCAAATTAATATACAATTCTAACTTACGCACAAAGTATCTATTGATTTTTAATAAACTAAAGAAGAGGAGTCAAATGCATTATAATATATGGAATAAGATCCTAGTTCCTTGGTGAATGAGTTTCTACCAATGATTAGATTATCGTTCTACCTACTAATTCTTTCAATAGAAGACACGCTATCCTTTCAACACAGTACGGTCATGAGTTAGTACATATTAGACATGTAATTAGTTTAATTTTCTTTTGGGTGAAAAACAAAGTATTTATCATTTTCCTAATAGCTAGCTTATCCTAGGATTTTATGTCCCTAATAACCTTACGTTACACTTATTTAATTGGCATCGGCCTACAATATTTAATGGTCTAGTTACATTCGAGGATTGTAACTAGATCTAGTTGAAATTCCATGCGTAAATTATCTATGTAACAAATGCTAACAGTGTTAAATATTCAATCAAAGGCTCAATTAATTAGCTAACCTTGGGTGCTTGGAATTACGGATCATCTTCTGCCCATACTTCCTCCATTGATGACCATCATGATGAGGGGCCGGTGTAACGATTGTCCGTGAATTCACAGGCTTCCTATTAATAAAAAACAATGGAGCAAAAAACATGAAGAACAACATGCAACCAATGTAATTACAACAGAATAACAAGTGGGAAGGAAAACTAATTACTTTTTCTTTTGAACTCTCTCCTCCCGGTCACCGGAGGAACCGGTCACCGGCCGCCTCTTCTTGCCGGAGGCGATCTCGGCATTAGCACTCTCTTTATGTTTGAGGATTGAAAGGGCAGACGCAAGTGCTTGTTGTATTCCCTTGGTGAGATCAGTTGCTTCAGTGTGAAGCTTGAGATGAGAGTGAAGGAGGTTGATTAGCATCTTTCCTCTACTAATCTCTTGTATTGCACTCCTCATTGAGGATTGAGAAGCCATAGTATATGTTTATTCTATACTACGTCACTACTTATATGTGAAGGCTTTGAAGGTAGGTTTGATGAGTAAGCAGATTTTTTTTGTGGTCATATAATTGCAAGGTGCTTATCTCTTTCTTACTCCCTTCCTCCTATCTTTATTATTCCACAGAAAAACTCCCTGATTTCTTCTATGTGTCACATCACACACTTAATAGTAGCTACCTACTTTTATCTCATTCCCTTCTTGCGTGCCTAAGGAAAAAAGAAGTGAAAATTGAGAGAAGCTCTATCTGTAGCCTGTGGCCCTGTGTAAGTCGTGCAGCGCGGGTAGCCTAGAAATGCAGCGGTAATACTGTCATCACCTCCCAAATTTCCTAGTTTGATCATATGTCTGCCTAACCTGGAGTGCGAGAATGAAAGGTGGGACCCACACACCGGGGTTCACTTGGTGGTAAACGTTTATATGTGACGCGAAATGACAAATTTATCTTTTTTTAAAAAGACGGTTCGGAGCATTAAAGTGAAACTTTTGAAGCATCATATCGAAGTTTAAAAAGCCGACAAATCTGTGGAACTAAGGTGCAAATTAACCTTTATAGAATGAACATGGAGCTTTCAAATTCCTCAAGAGCTTATCATCAAGGTGGAGACTTCTCAATTGGGCGTTAAATGTATACTTCACATTTGGCCTTTAGCCATATGGATCTGGATCGTTTTCAGTACTAGTACAAAGTCTGCTCGCTCGATCACAAACTTTATCATCAATCATCATCATGTACATGGTTGTGATTTGTATTAAATGAAAAACTGATATTAGTGGAAGTATAATAAGCGTAGATCTACAACTAGTCGCGTCATACTGTTCATTAATTATTGATTGGGTAGATTTCATAGAAATCCTTGAACTTCAGGGGGTTTTGAGAAAATTCCCTGAAATTATATAAATTATAGAAAATCTTGCTAAAAATTCCATATTAAAGTATTATGACTTACAGTAATCATGTCTTAATAACTGTTAAACTACTAAATATAATCCTGTGCTACACTTTTCAGATAAGGGTAGGCAAAAGAGTAAAAATGCTATTTTAGACTTTTCTCTACTCATTAACGTCGTTTATGACAATTTCCAGCAATTCAGGAGGTTTATCATAATTGAATATTAACAGGATTCTTAAAAATTATAATTTATTAATTGTTTTAAAATTCTTAAATTTTCTAAGAATCATGATTCAATTTTTAGATTTTTTTTTTTCAGATTTACTAATATAAATTTATTTAGCGATCAATTAATATTAGTAGTTGGCAGTCATCAAAAGGCCCCACTGCACCCCTATAGAAATTAAAGTTTCCTTTAAGGTTTGCATTCATTTCATTTTCATATCATGTATTGAAAATTTCAGTACTATTTTTGGATGGATTCTTTGCTCGTCTAAAGAAGTACAGGCAATTGGGAATTGAAGATTTTATAGGATAAGCAAAAAATTGAACATTGATAAAGTCATTAAACAATTAACTTTTCCGTTGATCGCTTATGTTAAATTTCTCTGCTTGATTTGGAAAGAAAAGTTTCTTTTTCTACAGTGGTAGCCGTATGACTCAGTTTATGATCTTTTTATAGCAAAATACCTCCTAAGTTATTAGCACTTATAAGTCTAGGTAAATCTAATGATTCTAGTAATTATCAAACTTTCCTTTGGAGCTTAAGAATAGTATATCATTCGAGAAACTGCGCAAAACTGGGTAAGCCCAATTTTGAGTTAAACTGATCCTATTTTGAATTAAGGGAAAGATGGTTCAAAATAGAACCAGTTTTTCCCAAACTAAGTTATTGTCAAAATCTTGAGATAAGTGTCAAACAGGTCCATGTTTATACTTCAGAGGTGGTGCAGTAAACTACAAATACATGCACATTTTACGTATGAGGATCCTCAGGCTCCATGCTATTGATACACAAGCATTTGAGAAAATAGAAATTCGAAGCTTGAAACTGATGTTTCATTACCTTTTAATCATTTGATGTCTAATAGCAACAAATGATCATGATTCAACTTACTTGTTTTCATACTGTTCTGTTAGCATATCCTGTGCAATAGGTGAGAAATTGCCTATAATCTTAACAAGCTGACAGACAAAATTAATTAGTCAAGTATTTTCTAGCCAAATATGTATGGTCAAAGAAGGTTAAGTTATTAGGTACCTTTTTCAAACAAAATGAATAAAGGCAATAACCCAGTCTTGCAAGTAGAACCTCCCGTGTATTGAGCGCTGCTTGCCAGTCCTCGGTCATTTCATGTGTAAAAAATGCTGTAGGAAGGGGAAAAAAAAAGCTAAGATATTTGAGTGAGATTTTTGGATATTGCTTATAAACATCATGGTCAAGTAGTTGTTTGGACTTTAAGCTAGTTGATTCAGCCAGGCACCTCTTTCATGAGCCATCATCCAAATTCTCATTGTAACTTAGATGGCTTCCCTCATAACTAGGGTACAGATAAAGAAAAATATATCTTGAATCTCAAACTGCCCGAGAAAAATGAGGTAGAGCCTTATGTGCTCAATGATAACAGTTTGCATACTAATTGGTTGTGAATCTAGTGATACTCTGCAGTCAAGAACTTGTTTTTTTTATTTAATGTGCATCCATGTGACATAAGTTTATAGATATACTCCTATAGGTTCTAGAAACCTGTACTCACAGTAACCTGTGTGAACTGTAAATTTAAGGCTACAAGGTGTAAACAAAGGATGCACAATTTCATCTTATAGAAAGAGTGAGGTACCATAACTATAAGCCTAGTAGGGTGAGGTTGGTGGGAATCGCGATCATCTTCTTGTCAAGATGCAGTTAAAATTTTAAATTCATGTAGTTTATATGCTCATAGGAGCAATCCTCAACTTCCCCTCAAGCAAGTGTCAAGCAAGATGAAGAAGAATGATGATGATGTTATCACTAATAAGAAATGGACATTTCCAAGCCACATAAGCCAAACAACCTGATGTACTCATAGTCACATTTTCCCTTATCCTGTTTGTTTCCTACAACTGCAAATAGGCTAGCATGCAACCCTCACTTTCGGTAAACAGTTGAATTATAAGATTTTCCATTGCCTGTTTCATTATAATTGCAGGAGTGTTATTAGATTTATCCACTTTGAAATTCTTTTCAGAAGTTCAAAAAAATTATTTCTTTTATAAGCATTGATTAGCATAGAGATGTGTAATGTATGTAATACGACCGAGTCCCATTATTGCACTTGTAAGTTGTATAAACTTGCAAGACAACATACAACCACGGTAGCACCATAAGCTGGCTTATCACAACTGATTGCAGTTGGACCTCTTTCGCACAATGCAGCGGCTCATTGCAGTAAAAACAAATAGACCTTTGGTGGACGAGAATTCATTAACGTTATAGAATGAGATCACTGTGTGATTATGTGGAAACTAGATGGTGTAAGATAGTGCTAGGCATTAAAATCTTGTTTCCTTCAACTAGTAACACTGACAGATTTAATTTCAAGTAGCTGATGGGTCTGTTCCATAATATAGGGGCATAAGTTAAAGTTGTCTCCAAAGCAAAATGAGGCTTGGTGTCAATTCCAAAGTGGGTAACAAAATGCAACCAAGCATCTAGGAGATACTGTTCACCAATCTGAGTTATCGAGCTTCTTAACTAAAGATGAGTAGATGCCCAGTATAGATGCAAATTAATCTTACTACATGATTATTTTGTTGTCTAATTTGTTTTCCTCCAGAATGTGAAATTTTTGTTCAAGAGATTATTTTAAACTGAACTTCTTGATTCATATATTTGCATATGATGGTTTGGAATTTTTGTTAACCACGACCAGTTTTAATATCGAGTCTGTCTCTTCATTACAGATGAGTAGATGACCAGTTTTAATGTCGAGTCTGCCGCGCAATATGCTTTTTGATATCACCTGCATAGTTTTCATTAGCAGGAGGATAAATATCTATTAGAATGTAAACATACTGATGGAGATAATTGGAGACTAGAATTCCATTAGTCATTCTTGCTTGTTTTTATTAACTGTCTTCACTGATGTGTATCACTAACTATGAATAAGACAAAATTGATTTCTGGTTTGAAAAAATATTGTTTAAGCACGTTGAATACAAGATTTGGATATCATGATATTCATTTTTGGGAATGGCATATACTTAGGGCTAAGGTGTTGCTCTCTGGACTGTCTTTGGGAGTTTTGGAGGGAATAATTTGGAGTAAGAAGATATAGATTGTTGGGAGTGACAAAGATGTGTACATGGGAAGGCAAAGGAATGAGGTTATATTTGGAAGAATGATCCCATCTAAGTCTGCCGGAGGATTTTAGCACCACAGGAAAAAAGAAGAAGAAGAAGAAGATATGCCATGATAGTTATGTTAATTAACATATTTGGTTAACATCGCCCTTTTCGGGAAATACTGAGATATGTACCTTATGCAGAATGACATGGACATGGAGAAATCCAGTAAAATATCATAGATGTAAGAAAAAGAAATAGATTGAAAATCAGTTTTGCCGGAAAAGATGCTGTTCATATTAGTTTTCTACAGTTTAGCTTTATCTGTGTTTTTTTAACGTTTGTATCCTGGTGTTTTGCCGGGACTTGAGGCCACGCAGCTCAGAAAAGCTGATGAAAATGTTCTGTTCGTTTTGCAGGTGATAAATGATGAGGATGATAGCTCTGATGAAGAGGCATCAGACATGATGCTCGATGAACCTGTCATGCTGGAAACTTGTGCAAACAATTTAAAACAAAAAGAAATGCCCGATGAAGAGGGGTGGTCGGTTGTTGCCTCAAGGCGAAACAAGGGCAAGAAGCAAGGATAAAAGAATTTTCATGGAGACTTAGTGATATTGTATTGTGAAGTCACCATCCCTTTATTTTAATTTCATTATCTGGTTGCATCTCTGACTTGAGTAAATTTATTGTCATCGGATCTACTTTTCTTTTTTTTTTTAATCTTCTTCGAAGTGTTCTGTTATACCAAAAATTTTGTAGCTGATTTTATAAATGATATAAGCATCGAGGATATGAGAAAATCTTCCTGGCATCTCCATGGCACATATTGAGACGATAATTGAATACTTTTTTCAGTGCAGGAATGAAAAGATCCTGTTCATTTGTTCTGTTTATTTTATTTTATTTTTATTTCATCTCTTATTCCTTTTTTATGAGGGTCTTATTCGTGAGAGTAGCGAAGAATAACGATACCAAAAAGTGAACCAGTGATGCAATCAAACGCGTTAACAATTTGGACCAAACTTTAGGCGCCCGTCTTCTTTTATCCTTCTTGCTGGCTTCTTTCATTGAAACTGCCAAATTGACGATGATGCGTCTGTTCCTTTTACTGAACTTTAGCAAACTTTTCCATCAACTTCTGCTCGGATGGGGTTTGGATCCTTTCAAATTTGGTGGTCATTGGAGAGTCTCTAATTCCTCCGTTTATTGCCATACCTTTCAAATTCAAGGGACGAGATTCCACGAGATAAAAGCACTATGGTCTTGAAAACCACCATCATAATAGTCGAATTTTACATGGTCTAATATTGTCCGTTGAATTCGAAATGCACAGCAATAATTGGAGGAATTAGAGACTCCTCGGTTACTACCTAATTAGAGAGGATCTAAATCGTTCGGATGAGATGCTTAATCAAGTATCTCAATCTTTCCAAGTGGCCTCGCCTCGCTTCGACCTTTCTATAATTAGCACATATGAGGTGAGCTTCATTGTCCCTTGCAAGGAGGAAGCTTCCTAGGGCTGAACGAAGGAGAGAGGATGCTGCTGACAATGACCGAGATAACTTGAGGGGACCGCTCGTTCCCAAATATGGTTCTCCACTTCCACGAATAATGCATGAAAGCATGTTCCTCGGTCCTTGATGACCATACAGAACCTTACAAATTCTGTTTGCTGTGCTCTTTCCCACTTCATTATTATATTTCGAAGATAATCAAGTCCTCGAATTATTTGAACGTGCAGGCATTATTCTCGGTTTGTTATTACACACCAGTCCATGCTATCGCCTACTGGCCCACTGGGGGAACAATCTTTGGATTAGTGAGTTAATCCTTAATTGTCTCTATGCAAATACAATTTGGATCCCCCTCACCAAGGAAAAGTAGCACAAAGACCACCATATTTAATCCTAATTGCTAATTATCTAATGGATGGTTGTGATACATTCTAAATCTGACACTCACCGTACTCACCGTCTATTGCACTTATTTTTTAACTTGCACTCAAAGAAAAAATCATAACCATCCGTTGGATAATCAATGGTTGTGATTAAGTAGTGGTCCATCCACCACTTTTTTGACAGTGAAGAGGATCCGAGTAGTAAGCTGGAATGTTCATTTCTGAAAGCCAGTGTAAACTCCTTTCATGGCTTCATTTGGTTTAAATCGTTTTGAATAAAAAGGTAGATTCTAGGCAACGGAAAAATCATGCGTGCAAGGATTTATTTTTCACTGAGGAATTTGATAATAAGTGCTTCTAATACACGCATTAAGCAAGAGAGAGACAGAGAGATGTGAGGGAGGGAGACAGACACGGAGAGAAGTAAGAGAGAGTGGGGCCGGTGTTGCTCACTTGCTCCTCACTAATTCTTTCTACTGCTTTAACGAAGCCTTTTCGGTAATAAATCAACAAGTTTACTTTATCTAGTGGACAGTAAGTTTAAGACTTGTCTTGACCTCCCAATAGAAAAGGTTTGTGGACAAACTTAAAGAAGAAGACGAAACACAATTGCTCCATAGAAAAAGTGAGCCATGAATACGACGTAAAGGTTGACGAGGGAAAAAAAAAAGCTAAATGGCACTTAAATGTCCTATTGTTTCACCATATTTATATTAAAATATTCTAAGTTGTAAAAAATAGCACATAAATATTCTAAGTTAAATGCCCTATTGTTTGATCACATTCATATTTAAATATCCTAAGTTGTAAAAAATAACACATAAATACTCAAAGTTATCCACTATTAGAATATGGTAAGCACCGTTAAAAGGCCCATTATGACAATAATACCACTCCATAGAAATAAATAAAAAATAGAAGGTAGTTATAGTGGCTAATATGAATGGCGTCAATACAATTTCAAAAACAACGTTATGTGCTAATCATATGAGAATATTCTTAGAAATATTTCCTTGTGCAACCAACGGAAGGAACTAACATGCCAGTTTTTAAGGTATTAAAACATTACTTTTTTACAACTTAAGGTATTAAACCGTTACTTTTTATGACTTAGGGTATTTAATTATAAAGGTGATGAAACAATATGATATTAATTAAGTGCCATTTAGCCAAAAAAAAATAAAAAACTTTATCGCGGCAATATATGCAGGAACCTACCCAACACACTATCATCTGCAACGGACGAAGGGCTAGACACACATGCACATCCCTCTTCAGACTAACTGTAGTACATGAAAACTAGTTATTCACTCACATTTAAATGGAGAATAATGTTTTAATTCTCATTCGCTGTTATCTTTCTCTATTTCTAACTTTTGCGATCGATGGTTCAACTTCAATTTCCTTGTTCATAATTTTAAAGCCTCATCCGGCGTAAGCTTGGTTTTTATTTGCTACAAAGTCGAAGAGTAAGAAAGCAAAATGTCGAGCATGTGACGAAATCCAAGTAGAGTTAACAAACTTTTGCGATCAATGATTCAACTTCAAAGGTGTGTTCGAGAAGGGGATACGGAGCTATTTAGTCCCTTTCTCCTGTATCTTGTCATTTTATTTTGCTTCGACATACATTTGTCTTTCTTTTGATGTTTCGTTAAATTCTTATTAATGAAACAACAGGGGGTTATCTTTACCCACCGTCATTTCTTTAAAAAAAAAACTGTTATCTAAACTCAGACTTACATCTACTTATATCTCATACACCCACAACAAGTGATGCGAGCAAACCAGTCAAGCATTTGTCCTTCAGAATCATTTTTTAGAGACGTGACTCTTATCACCGTTTGCGAGAAGCTTCCTATAGCCTGAGGGAAGGAAAACGATTGCTGCATACATAACAAGATGAGATAAACTTGAGGTGGATATCTCATTCCCAAGCTGTGGCTCTATTTCATCTTAAGGTGTAAATGTATTTCATTATAAATGATTTTTTTTTTCAATTTCTCTGCAGTTCCATCAATCATAGAATTGCAACCACCTTACTAATACCAACATATTCCTTTCTCTAGGTACAAAATTCCTGTCTGTCATTGATCTCCACTTCCATGACTTAGGCATGCATGCATGTTCCTCCTCAGTCCTTGATAAGAAGCATACAAAAAATTTGCTGCTTTTCCTTCCTTCTCAGCTCTTCGCCATACCAATGTCATAATTTTGTCTATAATGTTTAATCATTATTCCAGGTGCATTATTTCACATCGAACATATGCAACCAGCACAAGGCACTAACTATGAGCTTGGATCTTGTATTATGCTCGATAAATATGTAATCGTGTATAGTTGCCTGGTTGCTTTTCTGGCATTTTGCGAGACCCTCGTTGCTCCGAAACAATCTTCCTCCAATTGTCTCTCTCAAAATTGCAACAGAAACAGAAAATTACGTTAAACTAGAGATCACACTTCCAAGCAAACATTGAAGAGATTGCAAACTCTAGCTTCAACCATAGAGACACAACTCTGCCCCAGGTTCTTGTAGCACAAAACTTGTCCTATATTCACAACAGTGTGAGTAGCAAGTAGCAACAGCTAGTCATCTTAATACACATTGAAGAAATAAACACAAAATTCTCAAGAAATACAACAAATACAAAGGTGCATATGTTCTCTACACCAATATCCACTCTGATTCCTTTTCGCTTACCCCCTTTTGACAGGCTACACAGTATGACACAAGTAATCTTTTATGTCACAAAAATAAGTTCGAAAAAAATTCAATTAGCGAAGGGTAAAAGCAGAAAAATTACACACATACGTCATGGCCAAATAGTATCAAAAAAAGAAAAAGGTAAAAAAAAAAAGCTTGCATACGAAGTTCGTCATCATAGGGACAACCTCATCGCCATGACAATTAAAATTTTCATAAACGAAGTGCCAAACTCTAGATGTCAAATAATATATCCATAAACTAGCATCATAAGCACAAAAGGTTTTAAGCCGAAGCGTCGGAAGTTTACATGCTAGAAAAAAGAAAGTCAAGCAAGCGAGGTTGACATCACAGGGACAGCCTTTATTGTGATGATAATCACAATTTTCAGTAAACAAAGTGCTAACTCAAGATGGCAACTAGCATGATAGGCACAAATGGATTGAGCCAAAGAGTCTGAAACAACATATGCCGTCATGAAAATGATAAAGAAGATGCTTCTACAAAAAGGTAAGAGCCTTGCTGAAAAATATGACAGGAATCAACCATCAAAAAGAGCCTTGGGACTGAGAGGGCAACAGCACCTAAAAAAATAAAGGCATTTACGTACGTTTAAAAATTGCACTTTTTATAATCACATAACCATCCAATGTAATTTGCTGCTAAAGCAGGGTATAAGTAACACAAAAACTATAGGGAAAGAGAGTAGTGATAATGATAAAAACGAGAAGTTGTGGCTAGGAGCCATATCCACTCCGCATCACACTTCTTTAAACGTTAACACTGATTGAAAATGAAGTTTAAACAAACAAACAAACAAGTCATAACATTAAGAAAGATGGAAAGAAAAACTCAAATGGAACAAACTATACCCACGGGCGACAATAACCATACGTGTGAGCTTTCAAATTTTGATAAGCAAAGCTAAATCATAATTATATACCATCAAATTGA
>JBAKGM010000365.1:39385086-39398874 GCA_037177215.1 Asparagus racemosus | reverse complement strand
GGGGTTGGTTTGGTGGCGGGGGCATACTTTCTTCAGATTACATTTAACTGCAAGTCAGACATAAAGCTAAGAGGGAAGATAAAAATATTTCCCCAAAAAAAGAGGGGAAAATCATATTTTCTTTGGAAAAGACTTGAGCATCTAAACCAAGTCATCTGTTCTATATGGGTATCCTTATTATTTTAAACCAGTTTATGCTAACTGTTATTTCTCCTACCGTGCAGTTGGAGCCACTCGAGCTGCTGTAGATGCAGGATTTGTACTAAATGACCTTCAGGTAACAATAAATACTTATTTCTATATGGGAATTGAAGCAGTTATTCTCTTTTGATACAATGCTTCCTCTTTAACCTTCAAGATAGCTTTCCTATAATGCTAACACTGTTATTTATATTGGATTTCTGCTAATCTTATTTTGTTAAGCAGCATGTTTCATGTGATTTGTGAAGTATCCATAATAGATTTTTTCCCTATTTTCAGAATCTTAAATACCCAATGTGCTTTATCCAGCCTTTGCAATTCCTTTTGTTGTCATTTGACTCAGTATACACTTATTTCACCTTAATTACAATTCCTGTTACTAAGTTTTAAAGCTCTAGTTGTAGTCTTAGTTTTCAGGGTTCATACAAAATGGTGTCTTTTGCTTGCTTACGGAATGCAGACGGTTTCTAATGTTTGCATAAACAGCGCAATATTTTTTGAGCAAAACTTTTTCATGCTCTTGTTTTTCCCCTAGGGATGAAGGTCTACATACTCCCTCCATTACTCCCTCAATCAGATGGTTTTCCATTAAAAAGATCACTTGATGCTTGAACGGTGACATATTTATTCCAATGGGAAAGGGCTTAGATGATTATGATTGTCATGTCCCTTCAATTTCCATATAATTAATATTCGAGTGGTGATACAGTCTTCTCTGGCTTGATCTGTCACCCAAGTTTGCTCCTGAAATTCTAAATAAAGAAGATATCTCTCATTTGTTTTGTCAATAATGTCTCCTTTCTTGTTTCGATTCAGTTTTCCAAAGCAAAATGCTTCAAATGTTTGCATGTTTACTAGCTTTACTGTTTTTTCTTCTCTAAGAAAGTGTTTACCCAAACCCCGTATTAATTTACAAAAACTTCTACCATCTCGCCATTCCTTATCTCCTCAGGTTGGGCAAACTGGAAAAATTGTTGCTCCAGAGCTCTATATTGCTTTTGGGGTTTCAGGAGCTATCCAACACTTGGCAGGAATGAGGGATTCGAAGGTGATTGTTGCTGTAAACAAAGATGCAGATGCACCCATATTTCAGGTGATGCAATGCCTTTCGGTTGCATTTTATATAAGAATCACTTAACTGTTGCAAATGTTTCTCATTATAAGGTATTGATGAATAGTTTTGTACTAATTTATGATGAATCAAGCATAAGAGAGAACATTTATGTTAGAATATAAAACTATAACTCTAAACTCTCACTACAATTTCCGAGTTTTGGTGCAGTGGAAGGGCCTTTCACATTGTAGCGAAGCAGCCCGGATTCAAATCTCATGTGCTACTCATTTAAAAGAGGTCTTTAAAAAATAATACTGCTGCCGTGAGTCCAAGTTTCGTCCCATAAAAAGAATGTTCAACTTGCAGAGGCATGTTAGAATGAAAAACTATAATTGTTAACCCTCACCAGAACTTTTGCCCTTCCTTTGCCAAGTGCTTCAACTATTATAATTTATGTGAGAGGCAATATTGTTTTCTTTGCCCTGAATGCTTCCAAAATTCATATCTTGTGGGTTTCATCCTCTAAGAAAACAGATTGTCTTTTCACGATCTCCACTAAAAATTGTTTCTCTAGGGACGATGATTATTGAGGGGAGAAAACGAACCCATTTGAGGCTTCTTAAAGATGTAAATATAGGCAATTATCTGGTAACTGAATTAGACATTTACTTGCCAAAGTTCTATACACATAATGTACATCTTCTAGCTGAATTAATGTGAAATGTTGATTGTCGCATTTTATCTATTACTAACCCTAGTCTACATTTCAGGTTGCCGATTATGGGCTTGCTGCTGATCTTTTTGATGTGATACCTGAATTGATAAAAAAACTGCCAGAAAAGAAGTAATCTAACCTTTATCCTCGCATAACACCGAATGGCTTCAACACCAGACCTCCTAGCTATAATGCCTTTGATGAAATATTTGAAATAGTCTCCATCTTGCTCAGGCAATTCAATTTTAACTAGAGGAATATTGCATTTGTACTAAGGTAAAATAACAATGGTTATGTAAAGAGAAACAATGTGGATGATTTGATGATATGTAAGAAATACTGGTGCAAATCACGTGTTTACTTCAATCTGCTGGAGAACTAAGTAAACCAAAGGATCTTCGACAATTTCCAGTGAGCATTCTAAAATTTTGTTATTTATTGCATAGGGAAAGCTTATGCTAGACTATTGTGTTTTTCTAGTAAAGAGAAGGAATTGCTCTGATTGTAGTTTTACAGGGAGATGAAATTCCACAAGAATATAGGTTTGTTTTGTCTCGCAGTAACTGGAGTTATCTGCAAGTGCACTTACATCCTTAAACCTATTGTATCAAAACTCTACATATCCTGTTATCCTTCCCTATCCTTTTGAACAGGAACCGTTTTCTACTGTCGTTGAAATAATAAGGGTTTTGTTACAAGGTATGACAATGTGTATACGTGTCAGTTTAGGTTCTAAAGTCAGTTCCATAATCCTGCATTTATAGACTAATTCACAACAACAATCATCTCTACTTGAGCTGTAAAACTGCAGTCATGTTGTACATGCTCCTAAATAATTTGCAGCCTCGCAAAATAACAAATACACGGGAAAAAACCAACAATGAATAAAGCACTACCCTCGATTGTAAAAACTGAAGAAAAAAAAATTCTGCTCAAACCGCAAAAACTCAAGGTTTTCCCTGGAGGAAACATGGCGGTTGCTTCTTCAATCTGACTTTGTAAGGACCTCATGAGATCATCTATTAACAATCAAATTCATAACTTTAACACGAGCCTTTTGAAACCACGTATGCGTGGAAGCACAAGTACTTAGGCGAGATTACAGTAGGCAGATGCATTTCAGATATTCTGCGAAATGCTAAAGCTTTACAATGCTCATTCGAACTTGCACACCCCGTGTTGAGCATAGCAGGTACAAGGTTGAGCCCCCTGTAAGACATAAAATGCTTTCTTTTAGGTAGGAACATGAAAAGCTTAAGATTGTGCTTATGAAAGCAGACAATTGCAGTACCATGGCTAATTGAAACTCAGATGTTGTATCAGCAGTGGGTACGAGAGGAAATAAAATACACATCTTACAAAATGACGAGGCTTTTTGCAAGGTCCGCTCGCACCTGAAAAAACAGAAATGTCGAGATGCTATATTCAATGCACCACACCAGCACTCTAATGCTTCAATATTATCGAGACAGCACCTTCAGTTCACTTCCTGGTGCAACTTGCGCAGACACGTGCAACATTGCTCAGAAAGGTGTAGTTGTTTCGAGTGACTGCCTACAAGCTCCTTAAATAGGAGGTTACAGATTCCTTAAATAGTTGGTTGAGGTCTTGACTTTAAAATTTCATTTCTGAGAGGTGAACCTACTTTCTGGTGAGAAGAGAGTGACCATAAATGCCTAAAGATAGCAAAAGCTTCTGAAAGAATAAAGTAGGAATTCATCTCCACACTGCATTTAGGCAGTTGAGAGATCACCTCCTCAATAATAATAGTCTTTTAGTTCAGGGTTACTATTGTCTTGAGCAAGAAGTAGAACCGAGTGCAGTGGTGCAGGATACGATATTTAGTTATATTTGAAATAAATTACAGCGGTTTAAATATTAGCAGACGGCTGTGATTGACAGAAGTACTCTCTTCATTGCCAAAGTGGGAGTGGAATGGGATCCAAATCCTGAAAACATGCAATATGTTACAAAAAGACCCCCCAAATATAGCTCTAATGGTTCTCTTCAAAAGAAATTATCAAGATTACGGGAAATTTCCAGCCCTTAGTTTTGACATTAGTCCAGGCAAAGAAGTATAAAGTTAAACTGGTATACTGTAAGCTCTTAGGTGACGAAACAACAAAAGGGCATTACTTACTTCGCAGATTAAAAAGTCATATAAAGAATCACCGGACAAGAACTGTAGTCCAAGTGTAATCGCCTACAATTACGCTTCATCACCTGGGAAGAACCATAGTCCAAGTGTAATCGCCTACAATCACGCTTCATCACCTCTTAAAAGAACTTGAACTGAAGTTAAAATTTTGCATGATGTTTCGAGAAATCAGGAAGTGACTTTATAAAACTTTGAAAATCCCCATCCTCAGGGCGCAAATCTAGTAACAGAGAAAACGTAGATGCCTCAACTTCAAAGTTCAGCTCTTCCATCTTATGCAGGAACTCCTTGGCTTTCTTTGTATCACCTCTCTTGAGCAAACCTCGAATAGTTTGTTAACTCTCCATATATTACCTAACTTGATATTTTACATTCTCTTAAATTCAACTTTTAACTTAAAAGAGTAGAGATTCTCTATATCCTTCATTGCAGTGAATTCTACACTTACAAGTTTTATTCCTGTGTTTGCACGAGATTCTTTTGATTTCTTATAGCTTATAAATAAGTTGGTCTTCTGCCTCATTCGAATATATTAAGCTATTTCTATCCCCCGTAATAAGAGAAGTGATTGATTATATTTTGTTGCCGACTATAATATCGGGATCATCCAATAATTAATGAGTAAATTACGCTAAACCGCCATGAACTTTTAGCGTTTTGTAGTAAACCCCCAATAACTTTCAAAATTATACTAAAACCCCAATAAATATTGCAGAAAAGCCCCAACATTAACCCTATTACATCTGCCATGGCACGTGCAAAACACGACTTAAACAGACCAAAATGTCCCTTAAATTATTAAAAACACCTATTATAACCACTTTATATTTTCAACATTTAAAACATAAATCACTCATATTTTTTGATTCATTTTCCGATTGTTCATGCCCAGGTTTGGGTCCCCAATCCTTTTTTTTTCCTTTTGCTGAATTTGCCCTTCAAACTGCCTCTCTTATGTTCTTTTCTAATTTATGAGGGGTTATCTGCAAAATATGAAAACTTATTGGGGGACTTTTTGCAATTACAAAAGGTATTAGGGATTTAGTGAGATTTTGAAAGTTATTGAGGGTGTTTAGTGTGATTTTTGAAAGTTCTTTGGGATGGGGGGAGGGGGGTACGGCGGTTTTGGAAGTTATTGGGTGTTAACCGCAAAATGCAAAAAATTCATGGGGGGTTTAGTGTAGTTTACGCATTAATTAATACATAATACCACAAAAATCAAATCCATAAATGATAACTTAAAGTTAAAAGTAAGTGAAAATTCTTGAATCTTTTTTAGTAGGAACTATAAAAAACACTCAATCAAATTAGAATACATATGGTAGTTGATTTACTACTTTATATGCATGAAAGAATAGAAAATAAACTCATCATAAGACTTCTAATTTAATACTAAAATAATATATATCATGTGACATTATTTTATGTGCTTAGATGGCATTGTTTTGTGCCTTTAAGAACAGTTCACTAATTTCACATTATATATAAAGGAGGGACATCAATCAATAAACATTAGCTTTTCCAAAGAACCCCCCCCCCCCCCCACAAAAAAAAAAAAAACCCCCCAACAAAAAAAACCATCTTCGCCCTCTTTTTGTTTGTCTTTTCTAACTTTTCTGGGAACATTTTCTGAAAGCAACCCTTTCTAAATTACCGCACTAGGTAGGCGTTGTTGGAGATATAAGAGAATCAATGCTTGAAGAGGTAGATTTCCACAAAGAGGCTGTAAATGTTGAGACTTTTCGGAGATATTTGGAGACCATGGGACTTGAGGGACAAGCAAAGGCACCAAAAGTCTATCACCATTGCAGCACTAGACGAATATTGACAATGGAGAGGCTTTATGGAGTTCCTCTCACTGATCTTGATTCTATAAGTTCACTTGTTCCTGATCCTGAGATGACTCTTGTAACTGCACTTAATGTCTGGTATTAAACCTGTACTTCTATTTTGATATCTATTGTTGCATTGTTAATATTTGCTCATGAGAAAATCCTTAAATGCAATGATGCCATTGTTCTGTAGGTTTGGAAGCTTGATTGCATGTGACACCTTTCATGCAGATGTCCATGCAGGGAACCTCTGGTTGCTTCGTGATGGCCGGATCGGGTTTCTTGATTTTGGTAAGTCCCACTGGAGCCATCTAAGATCCAAATTGTGTATACTTTAGTCTCTTTCTTCTGTAGCATCTCGCAATTATCTCTGTAACTTTAGGAATGAGAACAGTCTAGGATATATTAATTTTCACATCTACTATTAAGCTACGTGTCGGAGCTACAGAGCTTTGCTTCTTAATTTTATCATGTTATATAAGTTACAAATATATGTATCAACTATTTATGGAACATATAATGATATAATTTTAAGATGCTAGCAGTTTCCTTATACAAATCCTGATTTTAAACAACTTTAAGTTTTAACTACTAGCCTACACACCTAGTGTATTTAATTTTGAAAATTGACAGGAAAAATAATGGGCTGCTGTTGTCATGTGTTTTGAAGGAGGACCTATGGATGTATATATTGGTAATTAACTATGATCTATTTATGAAGTTTTGATGGTAAATCATACTTCTTTTCAAAGTCTAGATTAATTGATGACAAAGTGAGCTATTACTTATGTTGTTTTGATGATGTGTATATATATGTATTATTACTACATTTAGCATGATTATTGTGCATATTAATCAGATTTGTTCTTTCAGGAATTGTTGGACGAATTTCTCCAAAGACATGGGCTGCTATGGAGATCTTTCTGGCATCCTTTGCAAGTGAAGATTATGATTCTATGGCGTCTGCCTTGATTGAAATGGGTGCTACAGAAAATAATGTAGATTCTAAAGCCTTTGCCAGAGACTTGCAAAAGCTTTTCTCCTCAATAAAGGTACTGGTTATGCCTTTTCTTTAACCAGTTGAGTCCAGCAATAAATTAGTTTCTCCAAAATAAAGCTCTGCATATTTCTGGTATCAAATGCCAAATAAATGTTAATGATGAAACAAGACCATTTATCAGGAACACTTTAGAAGGTTTTCTACTTACCTAATAACCAAGTTGTAATTTCAAGATGTACACGTGCATGCACCAATCGTACACAATGATAGTTGAGTGACAGAAGAGGTGAATCATTAAGCCTTCTTATTGATGGATTTTGATGATCTGAACAATGAGATTAATCTCAAATGTTGCTTTTAAAGTGAACATATTTTTCTATAATAGAAAAATGAATTCTAAGCAAATTTATTTATTTATATTTTTCCTGTAGTATTTCCTAGATCTTATTCTTGTTTTTTTTTTTTTCCCACTTTGCTCTGTACTGGCAGGATCTAGACACAGAAATTGTTGTCGCAACTGCGAGAGGACCAAATGCAGCTGCTGTCTCTGCTAATGTTGTTGTGGATGAGAACCAGATGAATGCCCTATTTCTTGATTTGGTAAGCTGTTTTCTTCATATTGGCTGCCATTACTTGAGTCATCTAAGCCTTCATTCTCAATAACAATTTGTTGGTTAATACTATGATTATGCTGCATGAACTGATCATTGGGTTGACCTGATATTGACACTTTGATTTCATTACTGATTAGTGGCTAAGGAAACTATGGGAAAGGAGTCCTGTTGGCTTTATAGTATGTTAGAAAGCCGCTATATGAGTAGAAAAATTGTTCTAATGCATTTAAGATCATAAATCGGGATAAATTTCACTTGTGCCTAGCATACAGGTACCTTATCCATATGTCTCGATTGCAGACGATCCAACCGAAGAACCTTTTCATGGACCTTAGATAACTGGCCTTAAGTTTCAATAATGCTTAAAACTGTTTCGTTTAAGAAATGTAGATAACTTGGATAAATCTATGTTAAACCTTTACCATATGCAGTGATTATTCTCTGTACTACCTATGAAAATTTGTAACATGTAGAATCAGTCAGTTCCATCAATGAATTTTTTTGATGTGTCTTCGATTAAGATATGCGTGCTCACTTTTATTATCAATTTTGCATTGCAGGTTCGTGTTAGCGAATCATATGGATTAAAGTTTCCAAGGGAGTTTGCACTCCTCATAAAGCAACTTCTATATTTTGATCGCTACACTCGATTGTTGGCGCCTAACATGAACATGCTCCAGGATCAAAGGATCACTGTAGTCTCCAATCGCAGAAGGATGAGGGGCATGGAGCAATATCAGTGAGATCCTGAATTCTGTACTGTATCTGTATAAATTTTCACACAGTGACTAGTCTTTTTTTTTATTTACTTTGTATATGTAAGTAACTGTTCGATTGTTAGAGTCCTGTGTCATACGAGATGTTACAGATGAAAAAATGTTTATAATATCAAGAGTATAGTTATGTCAAACTTATTTTGCTTTTGATTTGTTTGAAGTTAAGATTCGCCCAAATAAAGTAATTCACAGGTTTGATAACAAACGAATACAGTTCTTAAGTACTTCAAGCCATTGTTTTTTCCTTCGTGCTAGCAAAGAGAGGTGCAAAATAATATGGATAATATGCCCTGTAGCGATAATTAATAGATATTTTTTTATTATCTTAAAAGACGTGTAAGCAATTTAAATGTATATATATTAAGAGTATACATGAAACTAAAAAATTTGGGAGGGTAAATGAACAAACTACTAATTTTAGGAAGGGCGTATACATGGATAAGGCTGGGAATTCAAGACGAACTACGGAGAGGACATGATCCCTTGTAAATTCAAGAATCTTTATGCGCTAATCACCAAATGATTGTATAAAAAAAAAACAAACAAACAAATGCTCTATTCAATGAAAACAATATAACAATGCACCACATACTTTACTCTTCATAGAAGAGACAAACTCACTGTGTCGAAATCACACACGCTTCACCAATATCTGCAGATTTCTATTTACAAACGATTTCACTAGTATTTTAACATTCAATCCCTCTGAAGATTCGTCTTCTCTTAACATGCCAATTCTTTTGAATTGTACTGATATAATGATAGACAGTCTTGAACCATCCTACTGACTTTCAGTACAATAAAAATCTTGCTGAAGCATACCCCATAATCCGATGCAAAGGTAAACCCAAATCTTTACCATTCTTACCCTCATTAGAAGAAACCCCAGAGACATTCAACACAGGCTCAGCCTCACCAGAACTTTCAGTACAAGAAACCCCATACTCTTCAGAGTAAGAAATTGGACCTTCTGAACAATTTCCATTCTCAACCGAAGAAGCCTGTGGAACTGGATAATCCCTTGCGGGAAATGGCAGCAATAAAATCTCAGAACAAAACCCACATTTCAATTTATTCAACGTTTTCTTCGATATAAGAAAGTCTGCAGGCATATGTAACATCTCGAAGCATTTGTAGCAGATAACGAAGGGAGCTCCACCTAGAACTGGACGATAAAATCTCTTTAGTGGCCGAGACTTATGCAAAGGCTGAATTGGTTCATTTACCTTGAGATGGGGACGAAGATATGAGCGAGGCATTTGCGAGAACTGAATACGAGATTTTTGTGCATATTCTTCGCCTAATTGATCTTTTAGCATTTGTGAGGACTGAATACGAGATTTTTGTGCGTATTCTTTGCCTAATTGATCTTTTAGTTCCTCAACCAGTTTTATCAGCTCTACTCGATTCTGGTTCAGGTTCTTCAATCTCATGGAATTGCTTTCATTTTGATGCCCAAATGAAGTTCTCTTGACATGTTGCAAATCTTTTGATAGAGACCGAGAAGATAATTCATTCTCAGGTTCCATCAAGCTTTGTACAGAATAAAAGCTCTCAGAGCCCAACGATGCCATTCTTTCTTGTTTACTGGCAGCATTGTATATATCTCCTCCTCCTTCCTTTGCTTTGGAGATGTCTGAACTTGAACCTGGTTGACTTCTGAATGTTCTTCTAGACATGAGTCTATACTTTTCAGGAACTCGCTCATTTGAAGAAGAAGAAGAAGAAGAAGAAGCTGGTGAACTAAACTTGTTGCTTTGTGTATCTTCGTTTTCTCTATTGAGGATTTGCTCTCCTGATACTTCTTTGCTGAGATTTGAGGGTTTCTCTTCCTCTTTATCCTCACCCTTGCTACTGAAACCAAGTAGACTGGAATTGTCGGCATCTCTCTCTTCAGTGCTACAAGATACATCATTTGAGGATTCTTTGCTCTCATCAGTAGCTAATAATTCTCCTTCCTCATGGCTGTGATTTCGAATGGTACTATTTTCTTCTCCATGATTCAGTGAGGAAATATCTATATTTTGCATAGAGGAGGACAATCCGTCACTTGAGGACTCGTTATCTGATATACTTCGAGAAGTGACAGTTACAGGTGATCCTAAAGTAGGGGCACTCTCTTCACTGATACTATAGTTTTTCGCTGCACAGAAAGAACAATTGAACATCAAAGTTCATCTTCATTCTTATAGTTTTTTCACACTATAGATAGCCTATAATTTGTGTATAAATACATAACATTGTCCTCTTCAATTTCATCATGTATATGAGTAATCTTTCCTGGTTTTTGACAACACGCAAAGTCTCGAATACTCGTGTAAACAGATGAAGAATTTACCTCGAAGAATAGAACCACATCCACCACACTGATACATAGGAACATTGGCAAATTCAGGAAGAAGCTTGAAGCATTTCGGGCATCTCACTAAGCGTACTTTAGCAACCGTGTTCACCATTTTAATCTGAACACCTAAATTAGAACACAAAGATTCATTTGTTACACAACTTTTATCTGAAAGTGTGAAAAATCAATTACTCGTGGATTCAATTTTAGAAAATTAGCCCTGCATTTATTCTCTGATAAGTATATGGGATTCAACTAATGAATCAACAAGTTTACATTGCTTGATTTTAGCTCTACACTGATCTTATATTGATGCAAAATCCTTGAATAACAAGATATTACAGATATTATGCTAGACAATTTTGCTAAAGAAAAAAAAATTTCTTTGGATAATATCTATAGTAAGAAGATACTATAGATATTATGCAAGAAATCAGTCAATATGAGGAGAAGTAATCACAAGGGCATGACGAAAAGAGATTGGAATATAGTTATTTAGTTGATTAATGAACAAAGAGACAGAGTGCATAGAGGTGTACCTTGATTGATGAAGGACCCTTTAGTAGTTTCTTCCTCTTCTTCTGTAAATGGATGAATGAGCGAGGAAGAAAAGACTGAAGAAATTAAACTTGGAAGAGCTGAAGAAATTTGTGGACCTCAAAAGAGAGATGGAGGAGATTGTGGTCAAAGGAGAAGATTGAATAAGTCTCTTCTATGTTTTTGTTATCTACTGCTTCTCTTGATTTCTTGTCAAAGTTTTAGAGAGAGAGACAGAGAGAGAGGACTGGAACAAAACAAGGAAGCGTTGAAGAGTGAAAAAGTCAAGTGCTGTTTTTGTTTTGCCTTTGGAGATGAGGTCTTTGCAATTCTAGTTATTATAAATAAAAGTCAATGCCACTCAAAACCCATATATGAAGCATTCTAAATAAATTTATTTAAATAATAGAAAGAAGATTGTGAAACTAATATTACATCCAACATATAGCTAAAGCACATTTGAAATGAATTTAGTACGCAAAAGTATCAACAAGAATCCTAAAAGAATTTTTTAAGAGTTGTGATATATTTAAAAGTAGAAACTGCACTTTGAATGACAAAGCTCACGAGAATTAAAAAGGATAAATTTCACAATACCCTATGAATGTTGAAGTGTTTTGCACCAAACTACTTCATAAATAGTGAAGAAAAATCTGAACTTTTTTCACTAAAACATCCTACTATTAGATTAATTTGTAGTGTGTTAGAGTAGAAAAGTATGTTCCTCAATTTTCACTATAACTTTATAGTTTCCACGCAGCGGCGTAGATTTTCACATGAGAGCCGTTAAGTTCAGTTCATATTGTTCACAAATTTGAAGTAGATTTGAGGGGGAAAAAAATACATTTCGTGAGTTCGAGTCCAACACTTTGCATTTTCGCATAATTTGTCCTTACGAGTTAATAAAGAATAAGAAATAGATATGATGTGTAAATCGGTAAAACTTATGATTAATTATAAAGCAACTTGTGATTAATTTCAACAAATAAGCCATCCACGAGCATTCATTAATTAGTCTCATGTTGTCTGAGCTGTCAAGTGGGTCCCATATCTTACTTTCGCGGGCCCTACTTCCTAGAGTACGAAGCACCTAATTCAGCTCTGCCATTATTAACTACCTCAACTCGGCCGGTCCAACTATAAGATTCGTGCCAGCTGTCAATCAAAATAACTTCTAAGTGGGTCCCACACCGCTGAAGGCTTTTCAAATCTTTACGGACCGTTGGATTTCTAGTCTCTACACGTGTCATCATCTGGAGTACGTAAGTCCCACGAGATTGACGGTCGCAAATTAATCACCGTAGGCGTCGGCATTAAATATACAGGCGGAAGGCCTTTCTTCAAATAAATCGGAACTTTAAAATACTTTAATTGCTACCCATTTTCAGCAGTTGTCTTGTAGCAATTTAAGGAGCGGCAGTCCCGAGAAATATAAATTGTAAACAAATGCACGCGATAAGATACAATATCACTGCATTGCAAAATTTTAGCAATTTTAATACATTAATTGCTAATGTTTGATTAATTATTGGCGAAATGGCACTTAAATATTTTATTGTTTCACCATCTTTCCACTTAAATATTCTAAATTGTAAAAACTAGCACATAAATATCCTATATAAATATCCTATGGTGTCCACTGTTAGAGTATTGTAAATACTGTTAAAAAACCTGTTATGATAAAAAATATCTCTCCATAACAATACATGTCAAATTTAATAAAAAGATGGAGTGTAGGTATAGTGGTAAATATAACAATAAATTGGGTCAGTACAATTATAAAAATATATAATGTGCTAATCAGATAGAAATATTCTCATGTGCAAGTACCAGAATGTATTAACATGCTAGTTTTTTACAATTTAGCGTATTAAAGTGCTATTTTTTTTATAACTTATAATATTAATGTGTTACTTTTTACAACTTAGATGTTGAAGTGTAAAGATGATGAAACAATAGAGTATTTAAGTGTCATTTAGCCTAATTTCAATCTTACATGAACAAATAGAGACAACACAAGTAGTTTGATTCATGAGAATCGATCAGAACCATAATGTTTTATATAATGGATGCGTTTGGTCAATTTACTAGAACCTAAATATGGAAAATGGTCCATGAGAAATGGGTTGTGGGACTCACTGTTCCATTTCCAAGCCTTTTTTTTTTGGGAAAATGGGTTTTCGTTTTCTCGAGCACAATGCACTAGTTACATCTCTAAGGATGGGCCTCCCATGCACATGTTTTCTTTTCTGTTTTCTCACATCTACCTATCTATATCTATATCTATACTTATATAAAAAAGAGGATTGAGTTGCTAAAACTTTTGAATTCCTCTTTTGCCCTCTTAAATTTTTTGATAATTCTTAACTATGCTAATTGTCTCTAAGTAATTAACTAATCTAATACTATTGTAAAATAATTATCCCAAAATGTCCTTTGAGATTCATTCATAATCACCAAAATGCTTCATTAAATATCAATTTTAAAACTTTCATTATTTTCATTAAATTTTTACTATTAAATTTAATATTTAATTACTTTGAATAATTAATATTTA
>JBAKGM010000365.1:39333092-39357185 GCA_037177215.1 Asparagus racemosus | reverse complement strand
TCTTACTTTTAGGAAGTGAACCAAACAAAGGAAAAGAGCATATTATAGGAAATAGGTTTCTTATAATTGATTTCCTTCTTTTTTACCAACCAAACAGCCCCTTATCCACAACTAACTCTTCTTTCTTCAATATGCATATCTTTTATAGCTGAAAAGGATTATAGACCATCTGGAGTTCACAATTTAGAATCCCCAGGTTTATTGTCAATAATGACAACCATAAAGTAGCTTAACCTGGTAAAAGTGTTTGATCTGAATCTGGTACAGTCCTTTTTGGGTGCTTAGGAGATCTTAACCGTAAGGCCTAAGGTTACCCTAATTAAATATTAGGTACAGCTACTAGGCTTGAAGGAGGAAGAGGAACAGAATACTCTAAGAGAGTCATTAATTCACTTTTTCTTATTTGGATTCAGGATCATTGAAATATGATCAAGTAGTTTCAAGTGAACAGAGACAATTTATTGTGTAAAATCACTCATTTTGTAAATATGTATGACAAAATTTGACATACACATAATAAATTTACTTTAGCTCGAAATGAACCAAAATTGACAAAAATTATGGGTTATAGCCCATGAAAATCGCAAAGATGATGTACACATAATAAATTTATGTTTGTTCGAAATGAATGAAAATTGACAAATTGTGGATTGTAGCTTATGAAAATTAGGATTTTTGATGTATACTTAAGTTATTAATGTTCGTTCAAAATTAGTCAAAATTGTCAAAAATCGTAAGGGATAGTCCATAAAACTACAAATTTTGATCTACATAACAAATTTACTTTTGTTCGAAGTGAACCAAAATAGATAAAATTCGTGGGTATAGTTCATGAAAATCATAAATTTTGATATATACAAAATTTATTGATATTTGTTCAAAATGTAACCAAAATCATTAAAAATCCTAAGTTGTAGCCAACAAAATTCGCAAATTTCGATGTACACATAATACATTTACTTTCGTTCAAAATGAACCAAAATTGACAAAATTCGACGATTATAGCTAATGAAAATTGTAAATTTTGATGTACACATATTTATTTACATTTGTTCAAAACAAACCAAAATTGTCAAAAATCATGGGTTATAGGCAATGAAAATCGCAAATTTTGATTACACAATAGATTTATTGTTGTTCAAGACAAACCGAAATGGAATAATACATGAGTTATAACTAATAAAAATCACGAATTTTGATGTACACATAATGAATCTACTTTTGTTCAGGTAACCAAAATTGATAAAAATCGCTAATGAAATTCGTGAATTTTTATGTATACATAATTTATTTAAGCAAATCAAAATTGTCAAACATCGTGGGTTATAGCTCATAAAATTCGTCAATTTTGATGTGCATAATTTGTTTATATTCATTCAAAATTGATAAAAATCGTGAGTTATAGCTTATGAAAACCATGAATCTTGATGTACACATAATTTATTTATATTCATTCAAAACGGACCAAAATTGTGAAACATTATGGGTTATAGCTCATGAAAATCTTGAACTTTGATGTACATATAATTTATTTATATTAATTCAAAACGAATCAAAATTGACAAAAATCATGGGTTAGCTCATAAAAATCGTGAATTTTTATGTACATAATTTATTTATATACATCCAAAACGAATTAAATTTGTCAAAAATCATAGGCTATAATTGCAAAATTTGATGCACACATAATAAATTTACTTCTGTAAAAACTAATCGACATTGAAAAATATGAGCGTTATAGCTCATGAGAATCGCAAATTGTGATGTATACATAGTTTATTTATATTTGTTCAAAATGAATTAAAATTATCAAAAATTGTGGGTTATAGCCCATGAAAATCGCAAGATGCACGCATAATAAATTTATATTTATTCGAAATGAGCAAGTATTGACAAAAATTATGGATTGTACGCTCATGAAAATCGTGAATTTTGATGAATATATAATTTATTTATATTTGTTCGAAATGAACCAAAATATACAAGACTCATGCATTCCAGCACATGAAAATCTTGAATTTTGATGTAAAATAATTTATATATTTGTTTAAAATAAACCAAAATTGTCAAAAATCGTAGGTTATAAACCACGAAAATTACAAATTTTGATGTAAACATAATAAAGTTATTTTCATTTGAAATGAACCAAAATTGTAAAAATTCATGAGTTCTAGCCTGTACACAATAATTTTTTGCTCATGAAAATCATGTATTTTGATGTACACAATAATTTCTTTTTCATTTGAATTGAAACAAAATTGACAAAAATCTAGGGTTATAGCTCTTGTAAATCGCAGCTTTTTATGTACACGATTTATTTTGTTTCATTCAAATGAACCAAAATTGTCAAAAATTATGGGTTATTGCCCTTGAAAGTCGCAAAGTTCTACACATAATAAAGTTGCATTCGTTTGAATTGATTGGAAATTGAAAAAAATTGTGGATTGCAGCTCATAAAGTCATCAATGTTGATATATACTTAATTTATTTATATTTATTCAAAATGAATCAAAATTGTCAAACATTTTGCGTCATAGGCCCATAAAAATCACATATTTTGTTTTACAAAATAATTTTACTTTTGTTCAAAATAAACCCAAATAGACAAAAAAATTCACAGGTTATAGCTCATGAAAATCGCGAATTTTGATGTATGGATAATTTATTTATATTTGTTCAAAATGATTAAAATTGTTAAAAATATTAGGTTATGTTTAGCACACAATTTTTGATATACATATAATTAATTTACTTTCGTTCAAAACAAACCAAAATTGATAAAATTTGTGGATTATACCTAATAAAAATTGTAAATTTTGATGTACACGTAATTAATTTACTTTAGTTCAAAACGAACCAAAATTTACAAAATTTGTGGATTATACCTAATGAAAGTTATAAATTTGTGGATTATACCTAATGAAAGTTATAAATTTTGATGTACACATAATTCATTTACATTCATTCAAAACAACCAAAATTGTCGAAAATCGTCGGTCATAGGCTGTGAAAATCGCAAATTTTGATTTGCACATTATAGATTTCCTTTTGTTCAAAACAAACCAATAATGAAAATCTATAGGTTATAGCTCATAAAGTCATGAATTTTGATGCACACATAATAAATTTACTTTGGTTCAAAACAAATCAAAATTGACAAAAATTGTGGGTTCTAGCTTATGAAAATCGTGAATTTTTATATACACATAATTTATTTATATTAACTTAAAACGAATCAAATTTGTCAAACATAATAAGTTAATAGCTCATGAAGGCGTGAATTTTGATGTACACATAATTTATTTATATTTATATTCATCCAAAACGAAGCAAAATTGACAAATTGTGGGCTATAACTTCTGAAAATCGTGAAATTTTATGTACACATAATTTTTTATATTCATTAAAAACGAAACAAATTTGACAAAAGTTGTAGAGTATAGTTTATGAAAATCATGAATTTTGATGTACATAATTATGTATAGGGTTATTTCATAGAAACCACCTTTAAAATAGGGTCATTCTATAAAAACCAACTTTAATTTTCAATTTATATATAAACCGCCTTTAAAGTGTTTTTTTGCAATCAACCACCTGGACCCATTTTTAAGTCAAGTTTTTTTTATTTTGCTGTAATAATTAGTTGTCAAATACTAAACATATTTGACAAATGGTTCTTAATTGAGGTTATGTGGAGTCAATTATCAAAAAACATTTACTAAAAAGTGGGCTAAAGTGGTTAATCGCAATATAAAATACGTTAAAGATGGTTTCTATAAAATGGCCATATTTAAAAGATGGTTTATATTGAAAAAACCCTTATTTATGTATACATTCAAAATTGTCAAAATCGTAGGTCATTACCCATGAAACTTGCAAAATTTGATGTATATATAATAAATTTACTTTTAATCGAAACGAACCAACATTAAAAAATCCACTGGTTATAGCTCATGAAAATTGCGAATTGTGATGTATACATAATTTTTTTATCTCTGTTCTTAACTAACTAAAATTGTTAAAAATCATAGGTTGTAGCCTAAGAAAGTCGTAAAAATGTACGCAAAAAATTTACATTCGTTCAAATTAAACAAAAATATACTGATATCATAGATTGTAGCACATGAAAATCATAAAATTTGATGTATACTTAATTTATTTATATTCGTTCAAATGAACTAAAATTGCCAAAATTCGTAGGTTAGAGCTCATGAAAATTGTGAATTTTGATGTATATATACTTTATTTAGCTTTATTCAGAATGAAGTAAAATTGTTACAAATCATGAGTTACAGCCCATAAGAATTGTAAATTTTGATGCACACATAATAAATTTACTTTCTTTTAAAATGAACCAAAATTTATAAAATTTATGCTATAGCTCATAAAAATCAATAATTTTGATATATACATAATTTTTATATTTGTTCGAAATGAACCAAATTTATTAAAAATCATGGTTTATGGCCCCTAAAAATCATAAATTTTGATGAACACATAATAAATTTATGTTCAAAACAAATCGAATTTGAAAAATCCATGGATTATAACTCATGAAAATTGCCAAGTTTTTAGTACACAATTTATTTAAATTTCTTCAAAAATCGTGGGTTATAACCCATGAAATGTCAAAGGTGCATGTCGATGCTTGAACTTGCGCTCGGATCACACAGTCACTAATCGCGGTTGGATTAGAGTTTATCAAATGGGAGGCCCGTTTCTTCTTCTAATACGATATCCGGCGGGTTCTCTTAGCACCGAGGAAGACCTGTGAAAGTGTCAGAGTTGGGATCTCCGGTGGTCACTCCGACGATCAAGTCAGTATGTGAAAGGAAAAAAATACTTTTATGAAATAGAAGCTAGGGTTTTGGAGAACTAGATTGCTTACCCTGCTCACTGTTCGATTTTGACTTTTATACGTGGGTCGGAGGACATTTCCGTCACTTTGGCTGACTAAGGTGGTGCGTCAGTCCTATATCCACGTGGGCTGATTTGGTGATGTGACGGGGAGGTGCGGAGGCTGCTGTGTCCTGCAGCGCTGAACAGCGCTGCCACGTGCCAACCAGGGAGTGGACCGGGAATTTGTACTGTTACGGCGATGTTAATGAGGATGAGACCTGTAGCGTGGCCGCTTTAATGGTCCGAGGTGTCTTAAATATCGTGTGAGTGGAGAGAATCTGTACGTTGATTTCCTCATTAATGCGACGCCGACGTGTTGTCGTGACTTGCACCCGAGGCGGTCGTCACACGAGGTGGGAGAGATGGGTCGACCCGGAGATGCTCCACACGCTGTTCGTGAGGGCGGATGGCTAATACGGCTGGTGGTGTCGGTCGCGGAAGGGGACCGACCAATATCGCCTCCCGTGTCGTCCACGAGAGGGGGGCTGACAAGTACCGCCTTTCGTGTCGTCCACGAGAGGGGGACCGGCTAGTACCGTCTTTCGTGTCGTCCACGAGAGGGGGACCGATTAGTACCGTTTTTCATGTCGTCCACGAGAGGGGGACCGACTAGTGCCGCCTTTCGTGTCGTCCACGAGAGAAAATGGGTTCGGCTAGTATAGCAGCTTCTTTACTCGGGTCACGTTGAGCGTCCAACTGGGGTGACAGTCGAGGCTGACGCCACCCGGTGGAACTCTCGCCGGTGCGCCCGGGGCACACTTCATGGTCGTTTGCTAAGGGTGTCATTCCCCCTTGATCAAGAGGGTTATCATTGGCGGGTGTCCAGGACCATAACAGTGCACATATAAAAATTTATATTCATTCAAAATGAACCAAAATTATCATATTATGTGTTGACCATTAAATTTGTAAATTTTGATGTACACAATAAATTTACGCTAGTTCGAAATAGACGAATTCGAACGAAAATTGATAAAATTTTGGGTTATAGGTCATGAATTTTGTTGTATACATAATTTATTTATATTTCTTTCAAATGAACCGAAATAGTCAAAATTTGTGGGTTATATGCCACAAAAATCATAAATTTTAATGTACACATAATGAAGTTACTTTCGTTCAAAACGAACCAAAATTGACAAGATTCTTGGATTATACCTCATGAAAAATGCAAATTTTGATGTACACAATTTTTACATTCATTTGAAACCTATAAAAATTGTCAAAAGAAAAGTGTTACAAGTCATGAAATTTTCAAATTTTAATGAACAAATAATAAATTTACTTTTGTTTGAAACAAACCAAAGTTTGAAAAAATATGTGGATTATAGCTCATAAAAATCGCAAATTTTTATATACTCATAATAATTTTTATTTCATTTGAAACAAAAAACTTGACAAAAAGTTTGGGTTATAGCTCTTAAAAATCGCAAATTTTTATGTACAAATAATTTATTTAAATTCATTAAAAACAAACAAAATTGTTAAAAATCGTAGAGAATATCTTTGAAATTGCGCATGATAATTTTACATTTGTTAAAAATGAGAGCAACAATTGACAAAAATTGTGGATTGTAGCTAATGAAAATCATGAATTTAGATGTATACTTAATTTATTTATATTCGTTCAAAATGAGTCAAATTTGTCAAAAATCGCGAGTCATATCCCAAAAATATTGCCAATTTTATTACACACATAACAAATTTACAATCTTTTAAAATGAACCAAAATTGGCAAAATTCATGGGTTGTAGCTCATAAAACTCGAGAACTTTGATGTCTACATGATTTATTTCTCTTGGTTCAAAATGAATCAAAACTGTAAAAAAATCGTGAGTTATATAGTCTGTAAATATATTAAATTTTGATGTATACATAATAAATTTACTTTCGTCTAAAACGAAACAAATTTGAAAAAAATTCTTGGATTGTAGCTCATAAAAATTACAATTTTTAATGTAGACATAATTTATTTACATTCATACAAAAACAAACAAAAATTGTCAAAAATTGTGTCTGATAGGCAATGAAAATTGCAAATTTTTATTTACACAATAGATTTATTTTTATTTGGAACAAACCAAAGTTGAGAAATCTGGTGGGTTGTAGCTCATCAAAAATCACGAATGTTCATGTACACAATAAATCTACTTCCATTCGAAACAAAACAAAATTGACAAAAATCTTGGGTTATATCTCATGGAAATCGCAAACTTTTATGTAGGCGTAATTTATTTAAATTCCATCAAAGCCAAGCAAAATTGTCAAAAATCATGTGTTACAACCCATGAAAATGGAAAATATGTTTCGTTTGATATTGATGAAAATTGATAAAAATTGTGGATTGTAGCTCATGAAAATCATAAGTTTTGATGTATACTTAAATTATTTATAGTCATTTAAAATGGTCAAAATTGTCAAAAATCATGAGTTATATAGTCCACGAAAATTGCAAACTTTGATATACACAACAAATATACTTTCGCTCAAAATGAACCAAAATAGACAATATTCGTGGGCTATATCTCATGAAAATCGTGAATTTTAATGTATACATAATTTATTTATATATGTTTAAAATGAATCAAAAATGTCAATACTTGTGAGTTAATAAGCTCAGGAAAATCATAAATTTTAATGTACATATAATAAATTTACTTCATCTGAAATGAACCAATATGGACAAAGTTGTTGGAATATAGCTAATGAAAATTGTAAATTTTTATTATTTACATTTGTTTAAAATAAACGAAAATTGTCAAAAAAGGGGTTTTAGGCAATGAAATTGCAAATTTTGATTTGCATATAGTAGATTTATTTTTTTTAAATGAATCTAAGTTGAAAAATTTGTCGGTTATAGGCTATATCTCATGAAAATCACAAATTTTAACGTACACAATAAATTTACTTTCGTTTGGAATGAAATAAAATTGACAAAATTCGTGGGTTATAACTCATGAAAATCGCAAATGTTTTGTACCTAATTTATTTAAATTCATTCAAAACGAACCAAATTTGTCAAAATTCATGGGTTATAGCCTATCAAAATCGCATATTTGTAAACTTAATAAATTTACATTCATTCGCAATGAATGAAAATTGATGAAAATATGGATTGCAGCTCATGTAAATCATGAGTTTTGATGTATACTTTTTTTTATATTCGTTCATAGCCCATAAGAATTGCAAATTTTGATATACACATAAGAAATTTACTTTTTTGAAATGAACCAAAGCTGACAAAGTTTGTGGGTTATAATTTATGAAAATCGTGAATTTTGTTGTATGCATAATTTATTTATGTTTGTTCAAAATGAACCAAAGTTGTTAGGAATCATGAGTTATAGCACGAAACTGGCAAATTTTGATGTACATTAAATTTACTTTCATTTAAACTAACCAAAATTGACAAATTTTGTGGATTATAGCTAACGAAAATTACAAATTTTGATGTACAATTTATTTATTTACATTTGTTCAAAATAAACTAAAATTATAAAAAATCGTGGGAATTTTAATTTACACGTAATAGATTTACTTTTCTCAAAACGAACCAAAATTGAAAAATCCATGGTTTATGTCTCATGATGTGAACTTTAATGTACATATAATAAAATTCAAAACGAACTAAAATTGACAAGAATTGTGTGATAGCTCATGAAACTCATGATTTTTTATGTACACATAATTTATTTGTATTCATTCAAAATGAATCAAAATTGTCATAAATTGTGGGTTATAACTTATGAAATTTGTGAATTTTAACGTATACATAATTCATTTCTTTTCATTCAAAACGAATCGAAATTGTTAAAAATTGTCGGTTATAGCCCATGAAAATTATAAAATTTGATGTACACATAATTTATTTATATACATTCAAAACAGATCAAAATTATCAAAAATCACGGGGAAGCCCCATGAAAATTGTAAAATTTAATGTACACATAATAAATTTACTTTTATTCGAAACAAACCAACATTGAAAAATATGTGAGTTATAGCTCATGAAAATCATCAATTTTGATATACACATAATCTATTTAAATTCATTCAAATGAAACCAAAGTTGTCAAAAATCGCGAGTTATAACCCATGAAAATCTCAAAGATGCACACAATAAATTTACATTTATTCGAAATGAATAAACATTAACAAAAATCGTGGATTTTTTTATACATGCTTTATTTTTTTATATTCTCGTTCAAAATGAATTAAAATTGTCACAAATCATGAGTTGTTGACCATAAAAATCACAATTTTATTGCACACATAATAAATTTATTTTCGTTCGAAATGAATCAAAATTGACAAAATTCGTGGGTTATAGATCGTGAAAATCGCAAATTTTGATGCATAAATAATTTATTTAATTTATTTATATTAGTTCATAAGGAGCCAAAATTATCAAAAATCTTAAGGTGACCATAAAAATCATAAATTTTGTTGTACACATAATATATTATTTTTGTTTGAAATGAACCAAAATTAACAAAAATCGTGGGTTATAGCTCATGAAAATCGCTAATTTTGATGTAAACAATTTATTTATATTTTTTCAAAATGAACAAAGATTGTCAAAAATTGTGGGTCATAGCCCACAAAAATCGCAAACTTTGATATACACATAATAAAATTACTTTTATTCAAAACAAACGAAAATTGATTGGATTATAGCTCATGAAAGTTGTAAATTTTTATGCGCATTAATGTATTTACATTCGTTCAACATAAACCAAAATTGTCTTAAATCATGTGTTAAAGGCCATGCAAATCGCTAATTTTGAAAAACACAATAAATTTAGTTTTGTTCGAAACCTATCGAAGTTGAAAAATCTTGTCGGTTATGGCTCATGAAAATCATAAATTTTGATGTACACAATACATTTACTTTCATTTGATACGAACCAAAATTGTTAAAAATTATGAGTTATAGCCCATGAAAATTGCAAAGTTGTACAGATAAGAAATTTACATTCGTACAAAAGAAATAAAAATTGACAAAAATCATGGATTGTATGTTATGAAAATCATGAATTTTGATGTGTACTTAATTTATTTATATTCATTTTAAAATGAACCAAAATTGTCTAAGGTCGTGAGTCATAGCTCATAAAAAGCGCAAATTTTGATATATCGCAAATTTTGATATACACATAAATTTACTTTCATTCGAGGTTATGATTCATGAAAATTGTGAATTTTGATGTATACATATTTGAATTATATTTGTTCAAAATGAACCAAAATCATTAAATTTGTGGGTTATATAGCCCGCGAAAATCACGAATTTTGATTTATACATTATAAATTTACTTTTGTTCATAACGAACTAAAATTGACGAAATTTGTGGATTGTAGCTAATGAATAAATCAAATTTTGATGCACACGTAATTTATTTACATTCATTCGAAACAAACCAGAATTTTCAAAAATCGTGGGTTATAAAACTTGAAAATCGCAAATTTTGATTTACACAATAAATTTAATGCTGTTCAAAATGAACTAAAATTGAAAATAATCATGAGTTGTAGCTAATTAAAATCGTGAATTTTGATGTACACAATAAATCTAATTTCATTCAAAACGGACCAAAACTAATAAAAATCATGGGTTATAGCTAATGAAAAACGTGAATTTTAATGTACACATAATTTATTTATATTCATTCAAAACAAATCAAAATTGTCGAACATTATTGGTTATAGCTCATGAAAATAGTTAATTTTAATGTACACATAATTTATTTATATTTATTCAAAAAGAATCATTAATTGACAAAACTTATGGGTTGCAGTTCATGAAAATCATGAATTTTAATGTACACTTTATTTATATATATTTAAAATGTATTAAAATTGTCAAAAGTCATAACCCATGAAAATTGTAAAATTTGATGTGCACATAATAAATTTACGTTTATTTTAAACAAACCGAACTTGAAAAATCTGTGGGTTATAGCTCATGAAATCGCGAATTTTGATGTACACATAAACTTACTTTCCTTCAAAAAGAAATAAAATTGACAAAAATTATGAGTTATAGTTTATCAAATTGCGAATTTTTAGAACACATAATTTATTTAAATTCATTCAAATCGAACCAAAATTTTCAAAAATCATAGGTAGCCCATTAAAATCACAAAGATGTACACATAATAAATTTACATTCGTTAAAAATAAACAAAAATTGGCAAAAGTCGTGAATTATAGTTCATAATAATCGTGAATTTTTTATGCACCCTTAATTTATTTATATTTGTTCAAAATGAATCAAAATGGTAAAAAATCATGAATTGACTATTAAAATTGCAACTTTTGATCTATACAATAAATTTACTCTCGTTCGAAATGATCGATTTTACGCCAAAATTGATAAAATTTGTGGGTTATAAGTCATGAAAATTGTGAATTTTGTTGTATACATAATTTATTTATATTTCTTCAAAATGAAGCGAAGTCATCAAAAATCGTGGATTATATCGCGCAAAAATCGCAAATCTTGATATACAAATAATAAATTTACTTTTGTTCAGAACGAACCAATATTGACAAAATTCTTGGATTATAATTCATGAAAAGTGCAAATTTTGATGTATACATAATTTATTTACATTCATTCAAAGCAAATCAAAATTGTCAAAAATCATATGTTTTAGGCCATGAAATTCACAAATTTTTATGAACAAAAAATAAATTTATTGTTCAAAATAAACTGAAGTTGAAAAAGTATGTTGGTTATAGCTCATGAAAATTGCAAATTTTGATATACTCAAAATAAATTTAGTTTCATTTGAAACAAAAAAATTTGACAAGAATCCTAGGTTGTAGCTCTTATAAATCACAAATTTTTATGCATCATAATTTATTTAATTTCATTAAAAATGATTAAAATTGTTAAAAATCATAGGTAATTATTGCCTATGAAAATCGCAAAGATGTACATATAGTAAGTTTATATTTGTAAAAAATAAACTAAAATGGACAAAATTCATGATTGTAGCTCATGGAAATCATGAATTTTTATGTGTACTTAATTTATTTATCTTCAAAATGAACGTAAATTGTGAGTCATCCCATAAAAATTGCAAATTTTAATGTGCACATAACAAATTTACTTTCTTTTAAAATGAACCAAAATTGACAAAATTCGTGGGTTACAGCTCATAAAACTTGGAAATTGTCAATAATCATGGTGGTAGCCTACAAAATCACAAAGTTTTATGTACACATAATAAATTTACTTTCGTCCGAAACGAACAAAATTTGACAAAGATTATAGTTCATGAAAATTGTAAATTTTGATACAAATATAATTTATTTACATTCGTTAAAAACAATAAAAAAATCTTGGAAATCGTGAGTTATAGGCAATGAAACTCGCAAATTTTGATTTACACATAATAGATTTACTTTTTGTTTGAAACAAATCCAAGTTGAAAAATTCGTGGGTTATAGGCTCATATTATAGGTTATGAAAATCACAAATTTTAATGTTCACATAATAAATTTACTTTAGTTTGAAATAAAACAAAATTGACAAAAATCGTAAGTTACGACTCATGAAAATCACAAATTTTTATGTAGATAATTTATTTACATTCATTCAAAATGAACCAAAATTATCAAAAATCATGGGTTATAGCCCATGAAAATAGCAAAGCTATACTAAAAAAGTTACATTTTTTTTGAAATGAACGAAAATTGATAAAAATTATGGTTTGTAGCTCATGAAAATCATGCATTTTGATGTATACTTTTTTCTTTATATTTGTTCAAAATGAGCAAAGTTGTTGAAACTCGTGAGTCATAGCCTATAAAAATCGCAATTTTTAATGCACATAATAAATTTACTTTCTTCAAAATGAACCAAAGTTGACAAAATTCATGGGTTATAGCTTATTAAAATCTTGTATTTTGATGTGTGCATAATTCATTCACTCGTGAGGCATAGCCTATAAAATTCGCAATTTTTTATGCACATAATAAATTTACTTTCTTCAAAATGAACCAAAGTTGACAAAATTCATGGGTTATAGCTTAGTAAAATCTTGTATTTTGATGTGTGCATAATTCATTCTTTTTATTTAAAATGACTTCAAAATTGTTAAAAATCGTAGGTTAATAATAGCCCATGAAAATTGCAACTTTTAATTTTGATATAATTTATTTATATACATTCAAAACGAATCAAAATTGTCAAAAATCATGGGAAAGCCCATGAAAATTGCAAAATTTGCTATACTCGTAATAAATTTACTTTTCTTTGAAACGAACCAACATTGAAATACTTGTGGGCTATAACTCATGGATATCGCCAAATTTGATGTATACATAATTTGTTTATATTTGTTCAAAATGAACCAAAATTATCAAAAATTGAGGGCTATAGCCATGAAAATGGCAAAGATACGCACATAATTAATTTACATTCGTCTGAAGTAATAAAAAATTGACAAAAATCGTGGCTTATGAAAATCATGTATGTTGATGTATGCTTAATTATTTATATTCATTCAGAATGAACTAAAATTGTGAAACATCATGAGTTATAGCCCATAAAAAAATTTTGTTGTATGCATAATAAAGTTACTTTCATTCGAAATGAATTAAAATTGACTAAATTCATTCGTTATAGCTCATGAAATCGTGAATTTTGATGTATACATAATTTATCTATATTTGTTCAAAATGAACCAAATTTGTTTAAAATTGTGGGTTTTATAGTATGTTGCATGGGTAAGGGTGTGGGTATGGGTACGAGACAGCAAAGTTGTAAAAGGTAGGGTACGAGGACATAGCTTTATAAATATTTATATACACATTTTATATTTGGAATTAATTAATTTATGAGAACAAGGATTAGAATTAAAGTTCCTATAAAATTATTATGTTTCTTTTATTATGTGCATTATAAATTGGAAAATCACTAGTTTTTGAACTAGACATCTAAACAATCCTTCAAAATCATAATTCAGAATCTAACCTATGTCCAAAAAGTTTCAAGAAGTGGATGTGTAGGATATATGTCTAGAAAACATATGACAAGTGTTTTAAATTAAAACATGTGTTGTATAATTGAGACATGCCCGAATAACTGTATGCATATACGCCAATGTGTCCAAGGAGTTTGTGTATGGGTACGGGTATGTGTTGGGTATGGGTACATCTTCAGATTAGAATTTCCCAAGTAACATAGGCCCACGAAATTGCAAGTTTGATGTACACATAATTAATTTACTTTCGTTTGAAACAAAACTAATATTGACAAAACTCTTTGAGTATAGCTCATATTAAAATTACAAATTTTGGTGTACGCATAATTTATTTATATTTGTTCAAAACAAACCAAAATTGTCAAGAATCATGGGTTATAGGCTATGAAAATTACAGATTTTGATTTACGCTAAATAGATTTACTTTTCGTTTGTAAATTTTCATGTACACATAATTTATCTATATTCATTCAAAACGAATCAAAGTTGACAAAAACGTGGGTTATAGCTCATGAAGATTGTGAATTTTGATGTACACATAATTTACTTAAATTCATTCAAAACGAACCAAAATTGACAAAACTTGTGGGTTATAGCTCATGAAAATCGCAAATTTTTTTTTTATGTATAGTAGCAATGCGAGAAACATTAAGACTACAGCATAGAGTCTGCATTTTCTGAAGCACATAGTAAAGTCACCCAAGACCACCTGAGTTACCAAAGACCAAGGAAAATAAAATGTGAGAATCCATCTCACAGCAGACATCAAGAAAGCCTGTTTGAAGACAAACATTAAGCGAATCTTGTATAACCATTACATATTCAATATGTTTACTTATCAAATATTAGTTTGAAGTTTAGGTTATGTACTAGTTTTGAGAGAATCGAAAGTTCTAAATTGATTGTTCAACCAAATATTTAAAATTCAGATTTGTAAATCATAAATATCAAGAAATAATTTTCAATTATAATTTTAATTCTACTTAAAAATCAAATTCTTTAGGGAAAAAACCTCTTTAACCAGGAAAGTCCACCATTTATCGTCCATACGTGTTTATGCCTGACCAATATGTGTTGTTCTTAGTGTCAAGTTAGTGTGGGTGGGGACTAGATCAAACCCTTAATCAGGACTGAAGTCAGCTATATGTTTTTTTTAATGCATTGATGTAACAGTGTGTTTGTCATGTTCGTGTACATGATTTTATTGTAGGTGTTATTTCTTATATAAATTCATAAATAGATGTTACTTTAGTTTTCTCATATAAATTGCATATAGCTTTAAGAATCGGTCTTTACCTCTATGTTTGGTTTGGCTCTATATGCTTATTATAGATTAGCTTTTAACTTTCTTTAACTTGTGTTTAAGATTGATTGCAACCATGCCAAACGGGATAGTTTAGGGTTGATGAAGCCCAACCTGAGGTGAGGTTTAGAGTTTATGATGTTGGGTTGCATTAGGGTTGACCATCTATTTGACACATCCCCCATGAAATTCAGTGGTAGGTGATTGCTGATAGTATTTGTTAAGTGAATCATGTTTATTGATTAGCTGAGGAGTGGGCCATCTACCGGTCCATTGGGCGTCGAAAGAGTGACTCTTGTGGGGACAGGGAAAGGGCTTGTTAAGGACCTTATTTATCTGAGGCAACGCGTTTGCCAAAGTTCAAACTCACAAGGCAAAGGTTAACATGTTAGCCTCCTTTAACAGTTAAAGATCAATCACTGCTTGTAATTTTTCTAGTACTACTTGGAGACTACCTCTTTGCATCAGTAATAGTTATTTTTTCAGATACAAGTTTTCTTTTGGTGGCAGAGGCATAAGCTTACTTGCTCAGTTTTCTTTTAAATTTTTTTTTACTTGTAAGGCAACCTGCGGTCTCCATTAGGTTTCTTTGATGCTTGCAATATGGGAATAAGATAATAAACATCACTATCAGATCTAAAGTACATATGAATATCCTAGTTGCATTTTCTGCTTGCTTCAGGTTTTTCGTGAAAATGTCTCAACAAGTTGTGTCTTTACATATTCCTACTGTTTTCCAGACTCAATTACACATTGCCATTTTGATAATGTTCTGAGATTGATCTGGAATCACTTTCTTCTTTTTTACTCTCAACAGATTTGAGGCAGGAACTCCTGCAATTGCAGAAGCTATAGGGTTGGGTGCGGCAATTGATTATCTGTCAACCATTGGTATGCAGAGGATCCATGATTATGAGGTGTGTTGGCTTGTTTATCTTATCCTTTTTGTTTAAGATGTGGCTTGTGGTTTTCTCAGCCAAGAAGCAGGTTTTGAAGAATTTAAATCTGTCTTTTTGATGAAGCATAGTAGCGCAATAGAATAATCTTGAATTACTAAGAATATCCTCTTTGCCTGTATGCAATTATTCTTTTTAAAGTGGTTTGCTGCTAAATAATTTGTTTCCTTGTATTTCACTATTGCATAGCTAAGTTGCGTACTGCTGCCAGATTTTTTGCTTTCTGTTGCTTTAGTAGCGAATTATCTTGCATCATATTGTGTGCTGCATGTTCTTGAATGAAAGAATTTTGTTTCTGGTAGCTATTGTTTTTGCAAATATATGAGTTCTTTATTGTTGCTTTTATTTTCCCCTCTTTTTTCAGAAAGAAATGGCAGCCTATCTCTACAATAGCCTCCTTGCTATTCCAAATGTGCACATATATGGCCCCACTCCCTCACAAGCTGTTCATCGCACTGCACTGTGTTCATTCAATGTTGGGAATATACCTTCTAAAGCTATTGCAACTTACCTTAATGAACAGGTAATATCGACTTTAAATGCACTGATTTCTTTTTTTACATTTCTGTGTCCACTCATTGACAGTGGCAGCCAGTAGCACATCAGGTTGATTCTTCAAGTTTGTGTGTCTCACTTATATATCCAATATGTTGGCCGATATGTCCTTTTATATGGCTTGTCACTAAACAATATACTGCTTTTGGCAACTTTTGGGCGATATATCATCATTTTGCCGATATATCAGGTGACATTTCGGCATCAAACAAATTGGCTAAAATGTTGCAATGTTGATTTGATATTTTATTTATTTTTAAAGAATGGTTTAGATTTATGGTTCAATTGAGTATGTTTAGATTTCATTAAGTATGTTTAGATTATATTTTAGGACATTATATCATATATGTATATCATCCAATATGGTACTCCAATAGTTATTAAATATCCCCAGTATCTGCAATCCAATATGGATTTTAGCTGTCTGATATTTCCCCCATACCCAATTTTTAAAACCATGAGGATATGGTATAAGGGGTTCAGGCCTTGTGTAGGAACTTATCTGCTGCTCCTTAAGGATGTTTGTACTGGATGTCCAGATGAGATTGTGAATCTTTTGAATACATCTGCATGCTCTCAGCTACTAATTTATGTGTTCTTAATCTTAAAACTTGTGGTCACCAACTTGTGGTACATAAATGTACAGTTAGCATGTTTGATGAATGTTCAACCATTAACTTATGTTTGATAGATACATGACCTGAAGATATTAAGATGATAAAAAACGATTATGCAGATCCAATCATTAGCATGGCAGTATGTAATAACGCTTTAATGTTGCTTATGATTTATTTCTCTCGTTGCATGTGAAGAGACAATGTTTTTTTTTTTGGATTAAATAATCGAATTTGTATCTTCAGTTGTTTTCCTTATGCTTTATATATAACATATCTGATGTTTTGCTTATTTTGGTTGATCTTTCTTTAGCATCATGTGGCAATTGGCTCAGGTCATCACTGTGCTCAGCCCCTACATCGTTACTTAGGTATTGATGTGAGTGCACGAGCAAGCCTTCGCTTCTACAACACCAAAGAAGAGGTGGATTGCTTCATTCAAGCACTTCAAGATACAATCAGATTTTATACTTCCTAAAAGTAAGTGGAACTAAATGTTATCTTTTCTCAGTACATGCTTTTAGGCTATGTCAGATTTTGATGTGTAAATTCTAGTTTAATTTTATTTTTCTAAGAGAAAGGCGTAAAAGATGAAAATCTTGGTTATAGATTATGGCAAAGAACCTTTTGTAATTACTCGGAAACATGAAAGTTGTTTTCATTCAATCTAATAAAAAACTTCTGATTCTTTGTATGTATTTTTTTTGTGGGATAGCTGATGCCTCAAAACCAATATCCTGGATGCTACTTATCATGGTCTGTGACTTGCCTATTAGACTAAAAACAAATTTTCTGAAAGCGGCAGTATCAATTAATGATACAAAGATTGACAGGTGAAAGTTGTAGACTATTGTAGACTATGTTTTCTCCATTAAACCTTGTTGCTGGTTCCTTCATAAATCATCTTAACCATGCTTTAATGAAGATAGATTGAATGAATTGCTAAATTCTCTCGTCTTAGAAAATCTCGAATGCCAATACTGAAAAACAATACAGCATACTAGAGTTATATGGGTGTGACTGATCATAGGATATCCAACTTATCCTTTGATTCCCACTAGTGTACTAAAAATGACCAGGCCACTGTGGTTTATTTTGAATTTAAGGTTATTATACTGGTGATTTATTATTTTTTGGACCTTAATATCCTTTAACAACTAACATATGGGTGATGCATGTGTGCATTGATCGGTAGACATGTAAAATTGTTGTCTTCTTGGAGATGCATGTGGATTTTCTGGTGTAGGTGGAGCTCGTGTGGCTATTGTGATGTAGAGTAATCCCCTGACTGCTGTATGCTATTTCATGGTTCCAAGTACAATTTTAAATCATCTGTATTTTAGAATTAGCATTGTCATCAGAGTAAGGTTTATATTTTCTTAGGATTTTAGTTTATCTGGTTTTTTGTAGCCATATCTATAATCAGCAATACCCTTTCAGAGTAGTTGCAATTTTCTTTTATTTGGAAATTATAGTAGGTTTACCCATTAAATGAAAGTCCTTTTAGAATTCTAGTTATAGTAGAAAACTTATTTTCTTAGAGAATTTCATTCTTCTTGAAAGGAACTTCCTTCATCTCTTGTAAGAAAATGTTTTTTTAGATGAATCGTTTCTTCTTTGCTCACCTGTGGATGGTCTATCATCTGGTATAATATTCACAAATTGATGGTGTGAATCCCTTTAAAATTCTCTCTTCTTTAACATTCTATCCTAAAGCCCAATTGAAACTGTAGAGCTGGCAATTGAAACTGTAGCGTCCAGCTCTCCTCCTCACACCATAATTTCCACCAAATCCATTCATCTGATATTGTCTGCATTATAGTGTCTCTGGAGTGCCAGTTATGTGGTTAGTGTTATTTGGATTATGTTATATAATAAGGTAAGAAATGCAAGGAGCGCGGCTATTGATGCAGAAGGGCAAAGAATTTCAGGAACAAGGCTATGAGGGTGTTTGGGAGGGCTTATTTTTAGGAGCTTAGTCGTGCTAGCTTTTGATGGCTTTTCGCTTTTATGATAAAATCTTATAGAAGTTGTATGGATAGAATGGTCATTTACTCAGTCAAATTAAGCTTGTTTATATCATCTTATAAGCTATTCTTTTTCAAAAGTTGGGAAATCCCAACCTTTTTTGAAATGGTAGCTATAAGCCAGCTTATTGGTAATTTACCAAATAGTTAGATATGAAAAAGCTAGCTTAAAAGCTAGTTTGACCAGAAAATAAGCTCCCCCAAATGCCCTCTACGTATAGGAGCCACTTAATTCAGAAATTCTCATCCATAGATTTCTCCCATCATCTGCATCGCAGAAGGGGGAAATGTGATCAGTGAGTTTCTCCTATGGACAAATTTTTTAAATAATCCAATTTTTGCATTTAATTACCAAAATAGACCTAGTCTATTTTTATTTATCATTTTAGACTTATTTCCGCCACATCAACAAGAAATTGGTCGACTTTGAAATCTTATTTTTTTTCCAATTACCAATCCAGGGTAATTAGCAGTTTAATTAAAAGGATTTTATTAGTTGTTTAAGGCATAAATAGAAAGGCTAATAAAGAAGGTTTGTTATTAACAAAATCAAGGGTTGTTTCTACATGTAGAAGCGCAGGGATGGCAACCTCAGTTTTTACTTTAATTAAACTACTAATTACCTGGGATCCTCAATCCTGGGTAATTAACAAAAAATGAGATTTTATAATTGACCAGTTTCTTGCTGATGCAACGGAAATAGGTCGGAAGTAATAAATAAATATAAACTAGGTCTATTTTGGTAATTAAATACTAAATTTGGATTGTTTTAAAAAATTTCTCCTTCTGCAATCAATGAAAATGGTACCGTAAAACAAATTGCTCCTATGTTTTGTTCAAGAAATTAAAATATCCTTGTCCGATTTCTTGATTTTGAAGGGGAGTGGGTCTGATATTGGTCTGAAGTATTATGTAGAAAATTTGTCTCGCCTCACAATGCCCGACACACTCACACAGGCACAAGGCACGTGTGACACACACACAAATACACACACAAACATAAATATATAGGTTTATATATGTATACATGCATGCATACATATACATAAATTTATATGTGTGTGTGTGCGCGCGCGCGCGCGTGAGTACGTGAGTGAGTGAGTGCGTGTAGGCCCGTGAGTGTGTGTGCACATGCATGCATGTGTACTTAGAGATAGAAAAGGTTGGAATGAAAGAAGTGGGCAAACGATGGAAAACATGAAAGGATAGGATCTTTAGTTCCTTTCAATTTCTTGACTTTTAGAGTGAACTATTATTTTATGTTTTTCCAAGTAAACTCCTGTTTTAAATTTGTCACTAGGCGTTGTTGACATTTACTGCTTAGAAAAAACATTTGCTTCTCCCGCTTCTTTAACTCTGTGTCACTAAATGTTTCCATTCTGATATCAAAAGATCACTGACTGCATTTATGTGAAATTAATATTTCTGTGATCATGTCTATATGTGCGTGTGTGGAATATCAATAAAATATTGTGGATTTAGTGATCTGTGTAGCTGGCAAAAAGGCACTACTGTGAAGCATGGAGTATGAGTGACATGCTTCACTACTGTGAAGCAGAGTTTGAGTTCCAGCTTCACTTCTATAACCACTTTTTTTCACATTGCTCATGCTCATCCTTACCAATTATGAACCAATTCTAATTTGTGTACCTTCCCGGGACTAAATACCCCAATGACATTAGCAGCCTGTATGTTTTAGCAAGTACCGTATCTTGAAATACTATGATATATTCTTTGTTAGAGTCATATTCAAGGAAAATTAGGGTGTCATTACTAAACCCCTCGAGATCAATATCTTGCCTTTCTTTCGCTAACAGCAGATGTTTCAACTGGAAGTGATCTTGTCTGTGTGTGTGTGTGTACTCGCGCGCGTGTGTCATGTGCATGCGTGTACGCTGAGGGAGGGGAAAAGAATGGAAGCAAAGAAGGGGGCAAACAGGGGGAAGCAGGAAAGGATAGAATCTTCAGTTCCATTCAACTTTATCACTTAACATTTCACTTTTTCGGGTGAACTTTTACCTTATGTTTTTCCAAGTGATCTTCTGTGTTCCATTTGCCACTAGGTGTGTTAACATGCACTGCTTAGTGAAAAAATTAGCTTCTACAGCTTTAATTCTGTCACTTGCTATTGCCATTTTGATATCAAAAGATCGCTATATTTCAGTGCCCTCGACTCATTTCTTTCTTTTATATTCAACGTTTCTACTTCTTAATTTGTTGGTGGTTATCATGTGCGTGTGTGGTCATTTCTACATGTGCATATGTGTGGAATATCAATAAAATGTCATGCATTTAGTGATCTGGCTGACCACAGGTTTGTACACGGTTTTAGGTGGAAAAAAGGCTCTGCTGAGAAGCATGAAGTGGGCATGAGTTCCAGCTTAACTTCTGTAACCATTTTCTTCTCATTGCTCTTGTTCACTCCTGCCACTTTTGGATCAAATTCTAATTATGTGGCTTCTGGGGACTAAATACTTCAATGACATCAGCCTGTATGTTTTAGTGAGTACCATATCTTGAATTACTATGATTTTTCCTTTGTTACAGTGATTAAGATGTCATTACTAATCCCTAGACGTCAACATCCTGTCCTTTTTTCGCTAACATCAGCTGTTTCCACATCACTACCCCAAATCTGAAAGCGATCGGTTACTCGTGTAGTTAGCAGCTTCTAAATGTAGATACCTTTCATGAGGCTAGCCCTACATGTCTCTAATCTCACTACTGTCCTTGCCATGATTTACTGTAGTCCTACCTTCAACTCCTATCTGGCGTCCACCTACTCCCACCATCTCTCGCTCTTTCTTTCTCCATCTGGATGCAATCTTTTGATTTCAAATGTCTCCTCTTTCATTGGGATCCATTTCTTTTCATTCATTTATTTGTTTGCATCCCACGTGGGAGAAGATCATGCCCTCTGGAAAGCAGTCTTTAAGGCATGCCATTGGGTAGTTAGATGGTCACTGAAAGGGGCAACATGTCCTTAGAGTCACGGAGCTGTGTTGGAGCTCTGCCTCTACATACACCCCCCCCGAAAAAAGAAAAAAAAAAAGCCCTACCTTAATCAAGAACACTAGTTAGACTAAATTCAACTTTATGAGGACTTTTTTATGGTCCAAATCCTTATATATTTTGGCCTAGTCAAATCTCATCCCGAGCTTGATCTACTTCCATCGCTTCTTTTTTGCACATCCTTCTCCGAATTCTGTATTTGATAACAAGTTTTTTCAGTAGCATGTTTCGTTTCAGTATCAAAGAGCAATTGTTGGGTTAATGTGTGGTGCCGTTTTGAACCTTCATAAAAAACACAAGTGACACTAAATTATGATAAAGTTTTTTTTTTTTTTTTTTTTGGTTGGGTTTCGTCCAAATCCCTTAAATATCGGTTGTCGAGTCCAATCTAATTCCTAACTTCATTTACTTCTGTCAGTTTATTTGCATTTCTTGCCTGTACTGCATCTTATAACAAGTTTCAGTATCTTGTGTAATTTATTGCTGGGCAGTAATCCTGTGACTGTACTGTAATCAATGGCCAATTTCTTCCACAGGGCAATGTGTCTTAGTTTGGACTGAAATAGGAAGTCTTACTCCTAGTATTGAATATAATACCTATCTATTTTCATATGGGTACCTATCTATTTTCATATGGGCCATACATTTGGCCATCCAAAAACAGGCCTGGGTCCATTGATTTTACATTGACTGGCTGCTGCAGGTTTCCTTTATGTTTAGAGCCAATGAATGGAAGTGAAAGCTCCCTGGATGAATTCAGTAAGTGTTTGCCATGCTATAATAATATTCAGAATTCAACAGCAAGAAGACTTTTTGGACTTTATTATGTTTTAGCTTCCATATTTTCTGCTACCATTTCCCCCATTGCCTTTTCAGCAAAGACAAGATCACATTCTCCTTGAGCTTCAGTAAAACCTCTCAAATGTTTTCGGACCCTACCCATGTGACTCTGGTTTTTTTTTTTTTTTTTTAACCCCTCTCTCTCTCTCTCGAGCTGCTGCGTATCTCAATTAAGTGTGCCTGTGAGTCCTGACAGCGACGGGGCCGCGGACTTGCCGGGGTTTGTTGGCCGATGAGTTATTTGATCAAGGTACTCGAATCTTTACCTATTTACGTGTCTGGCCCTTTGAAAATTGATAATTAGCGGTTATTTAGTTCGTCGCAACTGTAATTACAGTGTGAGTCGCAGATTGTTACAGTTTGCGAGACAAACACTTGAAACCGAGCGAAGATGGCTACGCTGACGCAATTGCGGCGTCAAAAGCCTGAAATCTTTCAAGTTGAGGCGGTTGATTATGCACATTGTTTAGTGTGTAAGCCGTTTTTATTAGCTACTTCATTTTGATCTCGGGGAAGCTTGGGGTCCCAGGAGATCTTTTGTCGGGGTGAGATGGGGATTCTATTAGAAACGTGTTTGAACACCTCACTTATTATTCCGCCACTTTTCTTTTGCTGAAGTCCTAATTTTTGTGACCACGTCGTTTTCTAATCACCTAACTCCCAGGCTCTAGTAGCTCCATTGGGCGAGTAAGGATAACTACTGGTACCGCGATTGTGGTGGAAAAGTAGGATTGCGACTTTGTCAGCCTCTCTCGTGGGATTTCTTTCCTCTGGAGTTCTTATAAGATCTTTGGGGGGGGGGGGGGGGCCAAAACCGGTCGTTAGGGTCCCGTTTTTTTTTTTGTTGGGTGGGGTTTTTTCCACTTGCCAAAATGGCTGGCAAATTTCAAA
>JBAKGM010000365.1:39292939-39307164 GCA_037177215.1 Asparagus racemosus | reverse complement strand
CCCCCCCCCCCCCCCCCTCTCACCCTGATTCACACATCATACATACTTTATCAAGCCTGGTGTAGACTTACTGTTAGACATTCAATTTAAACATAATTAAGGTGCATACCATGAATAATTAACTTTACAGCCGAGAGAATTTACCAAGCCAATTTCATATTATTCATGACGTTAGAAGTTAGAGAGGCTAGAAATTTTATGTGAGGGAGATTGAATCTGGGATGCCGACCCCAAACATTTGGGATAAAGGCTTTGTTGTTGTTGTTGTTGTAGATTGAATCTGGGGTGCGTCTCCGATCTAATTTTGGATAATTTAAAAAAAATGAAGATGTTGATGGACAGCAAGAAAAAATAATGAATTGAACGCATTTCTGAATGCAATCCAGATCCAACCACTTCACATGCATGCCACACCAAAGAAGTTGACGGCCTCTATTTGCAATAAAGGACACTGACATACTAGAGACTCAAACATCTCAAAAGTCATAAAAAATATATCAACATGCAGGTCATTAAAATTAAACATCCGACCACTCACATTAAAGAAGATACAAACTAAATTCCACACAACATGTTACACAGTGGAAGTATTATAGAATAAAGTTATGAAAGCATCGTAAGGTTAAAATAATGTAAAAATAACATAAACTAATTATTATGAGAAATTATGACTGCATCTTGCATTGGGAAAAAAAAAAGACTTGGACTGAAAACCCTTAATCGGTCTTGTGGTCTATTTTTATGCGACAAAAACTAAGGATCAATCTACAGTACTGCATTCAACTTGCAAGGGACAACATATGCTCAAAGCCAAGAGAAGTTGAAACAGCCAAACAAGTTGATGCAGATCCATTGCTTTAAACATCTCTCAGATTAGCACATTGTATTTCTGTTTCGCTTAGAATTTCATCTTTTATTAATATTCGAGTTAAAAAGGAGTTTTAGATGAATTAGATATCTGTTAGAATATAAAATTTAAACTGAAATTATATAGTTTCAGTTTTTGATTAGTGGAATATTGAATATTGATTATTGTCAGTCTGATATTGTTTAAGAGAAATTAAGAGATAAAGGTTCTGGTTGCTCGTCTTTTTTTGTGTTCTTTGTTTCTCCTTCCCCTTCTCTAGAGCTTTGAACGCTACAAATAAGCGCACTAGAGAGGAAGGAACATTTAGGTATGTTGGATCTGGGATACAAGCCTCTAGAAGGGGGTGAATATGACCTGGGATCCAAGCTTGCCTACTATTTTTCCAGATATCACAAAATATACAGCGGAATAAAAAATATATATAATAAGCAAAATAGTAAACAATGCATAACATAGAAAATAATCACAGCCAAAACACACAAGAATTTTATAGTTTGGATAAAACAATCATACACTCACTTTTCTTTCTCGCAAAGGGGCTTTCTCACTACGTGAAAGTTCTCCTAAATCACAAACCTGATTCAGCAGGCTTACAAGACAAAAACCCTAGTTTCTCCCAACCTAGTCGTCTAATGTAACTCTTCACACACGAGTAATCTTAGGCCTAACTAGTGACCATTTCCTCAATTCAAACACCAGTTTGAGGACGTCATAAACTCTCAATTCACCACTGCTTGAGCACACCGTAAAAATAAGTTTAAATACAAAGAAACAAATAACAATTAAGCGTAGCTAGAATGATCTTACAGCCTTTTATTAAGCGAATCATTCTCCTAATGATTGAAGAGTAGATATGGATGAACGGTGATGAAGGTTCTCGTAAAAACAAGTTATCGATCGTGCAAGTTTTAGTCTTGATATATGTTTCGAACCTGATGCTGGCTGTTCGACGTTGTTTAACTAAAACATTTATATCTCGAGCTATACATCTCCAAATTGAGTTACGTTTATTTATGTGGATTCATGACGAAGATACGGACACTCCCATATGCCCAAACATGATTTTCGATCTTGATATTTTTCCAAAATCAACTGTGATTAACTTGCCATCTTGCTCTATACACTTCCGAACTTGATTCTAACTTCTTATAACCTGTATAAAATATCTCAAACATATATTAAACCAACATGAAGGTTTGTTATTCATCAAAAAACTAAGTCGATTGCACAGACACGGTCCTAATAACGTATACATACAACACAAATACACTTGTACTTATTTATTTTATCATTATTTTATATTATTTTTTTTCGATTTTAGTTTTTTTAGGGCGTTTGTTGGGGGGTAGGGGTTGGGGGTTGGTTATGTTCAATGTAAACACCAAATTGATTGCAAAAAATCTATCAACCATTATGTTATGAAAAAAATCTATCAAGCAGTAAAAATTTCACTAGCTCATCAATTAAAAAAAAACACCTTAAAATTATATTTCCATTGTTGGGCCCACAATCTTATTCCCATTAGTTTATAAATAAATTTAATAGGCTCACAATCATAGCCCCTTGTTACTTCCTTCGCTGAACTGTTCTAAACAAAGCAAGTCTTTCTATTCACATTAGAGGGTCACATGTCCTCCTCTGACTCTTTTGTCCTCCTCTGACTCTTTTGTTTAAGACTTTTGTGCGTCTCTAAATGCAACTGACCCATAAAAAAATTACATGTACTCGCTGCACTTTCTTTCGAATGAAAACTAACAAGACCATTTCACGCAAGAATGAGAAACAAAGAGTCTTAAATGTTTCATTCGAAATTGTCTTGCGCAGTACTGAAGGAAGATGAGGAAAAAGTCATTGATTTTGATAGGTGAACCACCATGGCTATGATATATTAGTTCAAATAGGACAATGAAGCTAGAACTAGAAGGCGTAACAAATAATGAGTGCAAATACTGAAGATAAAATACTCGATTCGGGTCGGATCCTACTGCGTTTTCATTATGAAATTGATCTGAGAAACTAACCCCAACTAAGAAACTTATGGTCCACTGAGTGATCCAAACCCAATACCTTGTCAGATTCAGATTCCGTTGTCCAATGCTCAAACCTATTGAAATTAAGCAAAAATTCGCAAGCCTCTCTTTTGCTCATTTTGTTGTTTTTCCCTTCTGTTTTCGAAAACTCAATTCATGATAAAACCAGACCAGATGGGCATACTTAAATCATGTTACAGAAAAAAGAAGTGGTTTTCCTTCAAATTAAATAAATCAATTTACAAAAATACTTAGTAAGTTATCGAATTTGAAGGTTTATGTCTAAACCAACTAAGAAACTATATATATTTTAGGATTCATATCTAGAACTTGTATGCTATATGATTTAAAGATCTAAATCTAAAACCCTGATTGAATATGGATCAGGTTGAGTAGGGGGGAGGATTAGCCCTGCATAATTAAGTGCTAAACTTCACGGGATTCTAAATCCCTTGAAGTTTTTGCAATTCAAAATAAAAGATAAATTTGTCGATTTTTTAAAATAAAGTTCTAAAAATGTTGGTTTCAAAAATTTGTCCTCTATAAAAAGTTGACTGTAGGCATTTTTCAAGTCAACCAACCAATTGCTGGGGCGTCTTATAGCTGCAGCAAAAGTTTGCAAATCCTCGAACAATCCTGAAACAAAACCCACATTCACATCCTCCATTATTTTCTCGACAATGGTGGTCGTCGAAGCGCTCATGATCTCTGCCCTCGTGAGCAGGCTCGCCGTAAATGCGGACACGCTACTCAAGCGGGAGCTGGGACTAGCGTGGGATGCAAAGCTGGAGCTAAGGAAACTCATCAGCACGCTGTCGACAATCGAAACCACGCTTCAGGTCTCCGAAGAGATGCCGAGCCATAACCAAGAAATGCAGCAGTGGCTGCGAAAGCTTCAAGACGCGGTTGACGAGGCCACGATCCTGCTCGACGGTTTCTTCCTGAATGCCGGAGGAAATAACGTCACGGTCGCGGATCAAAAAGCAACCGACTCCTCTCCTCCTCATTCAGAAGTCCACGAGAGAGCGGAAGAGAGAGGAGCGATCGTAGAGCTTCTAAGAGACGCTAGTCGTCGGGAAAAGATCTCCGTCATTCCAATCGTGGGCATCCCAGGAATTGGGAAAACGACCCTCGCAAAGGCGGTGTTCAACGACAATCGGGTGAAAGAGGAGTTCAGGAGCGGGTTGATGATGTGGGTTTGGGTGGCTGACGGTATTGATGTCAAGAAAATAGCACAAGATGTTCTGCAGTCTGCGTCCTCGCAGAATCGTGCTGACAAGCCATACTGGAAGTGGATAAGGACGCGCCTTCAACAAATATTGCATGGGAGTCATGTCGACAATTCGAGCTGGGATCAGACGAAGGCGCGCCTTCAACAAACATTGCGAGGAAGAAAGTTCCTACTGGTTCTTGACAATGTCTGGAATGACAGTGGAAAGAACTGGGACGAGCTTAAGCATATCTTGGAGGAAGGCGAGCATGGAAGCAAGGTCATAGTAACCACCCGCAACAACAGAGTAGCAAATGTAATGAAAACAACCAACCCCTATCACCTAGGAGGTTTAAAAGAGTCTTCTTGCTGGTCAATATTTGCGCAAACGGCGTTTAAGGGAAGGCAGAATATAAACCAGTTCTTGGAAGAAATCGGATGGAAGATTGCGGGAAAATCCAAGGGAGTGCCTCTGGCGGCAGAAGCTCTTGGGAGGTTGATGCACCAGAAAGACGAGGCTGAGTGGTTATCCGTCAAAAACTCCGAAATGTGGGACTTAGCCGAAGAGAATGAGATTTTAAACACGCTCAGGATGAGCTACAAGCACCTACCCAAGCACGCATACAGATGCTTGGCGTATTGTTCCGTATTTCCCAGAGATTACGAAATTGACAAAGATACTATAATGAAACTCTGGGTAGCCCATGATTTCGTTCAACCAAAAGGAGGTAAGGAGGTGGAGGACATAGCTCATGATACTTTTAAGCACCTTCTCGATAGGTTCTTCTTCCAACCCCTTCGGAAAGACGAAGAGGGCAGAATAACGACGTTCAAATTGCGCGCGCTCATCTATGATCTTGCAAGATGTGAGATGGAAACCAGCATCGACCGCCACTTTTTTAGCTACGGGGCCGCATCAGATGTTCCTAAAAATGCGTATTTGCGCACGCTCTGCCTATTAAACTCTCCCAGGAGGTACGCCGCTAAGCTCACCGTTCTAGTTCCAATTACTATGAAACATTTTGGGCAAAGTAGAGTCATCCATGCAAATTTACGTATGATCAAATATCCTCTCCCAAAAGAAAATAAAATAACAGTGGATGCTTTGTAATTGTTAATGCTTTAACACTGCCATGATCCCATCAAACACTACCATCAGGAAAACAACTTTTTATGGTGAAGTAGCCACTTTAAAAATATTCCCACCATTTTTCGAGAAACGTATAAAACTTATGCAATGGTCTCAAATTGAAAAGTAAAATATAAACCTTAACACCAAAGATCTTGGGCATTTTTTGATTAATTACTATTAGTTACCTAGGAAGGATATTATAACTGTGACTTTCTGTGTATAAACATCAAGTGCTGACTGGGACACGAAGCCTTGGATGTAAATTGGGTATTAAGAGTTCAGTTGGAGAGGATGACGATTTTGATGAAGGATAGGTTCTGGTTCTCGGTTTGTCCCTTGCATAATATTGGAGCAATTAGAGTAGAAGTTGGTCAATTAGTTCTGAAGGTGTTATCAAGCTACTGGTTATAAATAGAGAGAGCAAGAAAGTCTGATTGCAATCTCATTAGAAGAAATTGGAATCAACACAGAGAACTTGGCAAGGAAAATTAACTAGTTTGATTGGCTATTGAAAATAAGTTAGTGGTACCAATGGATTTTCTTGGTCCCAGTCGTCACACTGCAAGGCTCGCATTTGTCCCCAGATCTGTGCAATAACATGGCCAATCATAACTCCCCCAGTGTTAATGAATTTGATTTTACGATTGTAAACAGATAACACCATTAATACTTACTTCATGAATCATGAGTCCTTCATGTAAGATATCCTGCACAATTATTAATATGTGTGTCCTGTGCCGTACAATATAGCTAACCTCAGGAAATCCATGAATCAAATATTAACATGTGCTCTGCTTGAAACCATACTACCATAATTCATTGAAATTGACGTGGAGGCTTGCCAGTTATGATTAGCCATAAACATAACATTGTTGGGGAAAAAAGAAAAGAAAAAAACCGTAGCTCCTAATTGAAATAGCCACTAACCATTTACACCCATGATGGGGTCATGGGGATTAGGAAGGTGCAAGATGTTTAGATTCTATTAATGTAGATAGATTGACAAATTATCATTTAAAGAATTTAGATCATTAGCATTTCGGTAGTATTTAATAATAGTAATAGTAACATTAGTAATTAATAATAATAATATAATCATACCTAGTTCCTACAGTTTGAATCTATAGTTTGCGAACGGGGCTGTGAGATAAATGGAAGTAGCTCCGAAACGTTTGCTAGTGTAAGATGATCTAAGCTATACTTGTATTGTATCAGGTCTGCTTCTGAGGTTCAAGGTCCTGTCTACAATAAATTTAAACTTTTGCGGGCATTAGATCTGAGTAACAGTGCTGTCACATTTCTTCCAGAGTCGGTGGGCGATTTAATACATCTAAGATACATTAACCTTTCTGGCACTGACATAGAAAGCTTACCCGCGGCTCTCTCTGGCCTCGAGAATTTACAGTCACTGATATTGAAAAGGTGTTTAAAGCTTCGTAAATTACCTCCAAAGATGAGGAAGATGAAAAGCCTCAGGCATCTGGATATTGATGAATGTGAATCCCTTGTCCACATGCCGAAGCGAATCAGTCAACTGCAATTCCTGCAAACACTGCCCATATTCATTGTGGGTAAGGAGAAAGGGCACAAAATACGACAGTTGGGGGCTCTCAATCTTCGAGGCAAACTAGATATTAGATACCTTAGGAATGTTGAAAATGCCTCAGAAGCAGGGGATGCAAACTTGAAGGAGAAGGAACACCTCAACACTTTGTCCTTATCATGGAAAGCAGGCAATGGTAGAAATTTGGCAGATTCTGATGAAGTGTTTGATGCACTCCAGCCACATAAGTATCTGAAAAGATTATCAGTACAAGAGTACAAGGGAAAAAGTTTCGCCTGTTGGCTTAACAGTTACTGTCTTCCAAATCTGGTGGAGCTAACACTGGTTAACTGCAGAGGATGTGAGAGTCTTCCACCCCTTGGGGAGCTATCATCACTTAAGAGTCTAACGATAGGGGGACTTGATACTGTCCGGTGCTTTGGTAAAGCTTTCTATGGATCCAATACTCAACTAGCTCCATTCCCATCATTGGAAGAATTCAACTGCTTAGACATGATTTGCCTGGAGTCCTGGGAATCAGAGAGAGAAGGCTCGTTTCCCTGTCTCTCGGTGCTCTTTATTAAAAGATGCTCGAAACTGTCAAACCTTCCACAGCTATCCTCGAGGTCACTCAGGCACTTGGAAATACTAGATTGTCCTAATCTTGATTCAACTAAGGGGCTTGAAAACCTCCGTTTTATAAAGTCGCTGAAGATAGAACGTTGTGATCGGCTGATGTCTTTGCCAGAAGGTTTGAGAAAACTCACGTCACCCGATCAGGAAATGAAGGTCTGAAGGGTCGCAGCAGCTGAATTTCCAAATGTATGTTCGATCTTCTTCAATATTCTTAGTTTTGAACACTTCTTTGACACTTCTCACACTCGGTTGACATCATTTGATATGTACTGACCACATAAGCACATCTTTCTTAACTTTATACAAACCGTTAGCGTATGAAATCATGCAGGCTCACCTTCTGCTCCAGACGATAGCCTCCTCAAGATATTGCTGGTCAGAACCAACTCTCTTGCTGAGATATGGATGAATTTGTTGCCCATTCGTAAAACACATAGGCAATTCCTCTATATTTTTATTGTCTCTCTTTTTCTCCCCTTCTTTTGTGATATCTTCTTGTAATTTTTCATAAACTGAATGTACTCAGCGAATAATTTTTCCTATTGTTAAGAAATCAAGGGAATTCCAGAATAACAGTTTCCCTTAATAGACTTTCAGTTACTCAATATAAGATGAAGATTAAAGGCAAGAGTCATTGCCTAAACAAAGCCATTCAAGTTATAGTAAACAGTAACAATTTATTCATATCTAACTATATTAACCAAAAGATAAAAGTAATAAATATTCGATATCCATGTAATAAGATTGTAAAGACACTATAGTCTTTTCTGTTGACATACCATTGCCATCTTCTGTTATAGGCTGTTCTGTTGAGGGCATTATCTGTATGCAAACACAATTATGGTGAGATTCTTTTATTTTTCGAAACATGAACTAAAAGTTGAGTTATCCGTCTCACTGAAATAGGTACCCAAATGACTCAAATCAACACCATCCCTCTCAAATAATCACATATAGAAATGTGATACTACAAATGTTAACAATTGTCTCATACTCAAAATGTAGAAGACGAAATATATCATGATTTCTCTGAGAAAAACTTACTTTTCAATGAGTTGCATGTACAAAAAATTCATAAGAAATATAAATATACAACTGTGCTCAAATTGAAAGTTGACAATCACATGTCCACCAGTCTATACCAAAAGATGACACTCATGTACGTGAAAAACATAGACAAATCTTGAGAACAAGATTTGTAAGATTTGTGTTGGAGAGAGAACTTAATAGCGAATTTGCACAACATGGAGATATGCGTTTAAGGTATGCATTATCAAATGTAGAGGAGTTCGAAGAAAATACATTCATTGATTTATTTTATTTGGACAGAGCCAATCGGAACTTGCACAAGAAAACTGATCTTTACATTTTCAACATTCATTTAGTCAAGGCATTCTAAACGAACAGATCATTCAGAATGAAATCACAGGAACAGATGGAAGTAGCAACGCCATCTTCGTCGACATTAATAGAAGTTCCGCCAAGTGCTTAGTAAGGAGCAACAACATCTTTCTCAACACTAACTACAAATTCTGCAAAGGAATAACATTGACTGACAACAGTTCAACTTGATCCCTTTGATACTCTTCACTGTAGAATCCTTCAATTGTCCATTGCAGCTCAAAAGATGAAGGGAAAAAAAATGTAACAAACGCAACATCACTCTCACAAATGACATTATTCAGATATCTGTCCATCCAATATCACCAAAGAATCCATAACCGAGTCGAAGCAGCTAAAAATTGTACTGAATTCTACCATTCAAAGAAAAATTATTAGGCAATAATTCATTGTATTGGTGTAATGGGAACGTCACAAATAAAGTCAAGAACGCTCAAATAACATACCAAGATTCCTAACTACACTACTATGTTGATGTAACAAACATTTTCGACAATTTGGAATCAAAATGTGCAGAAAATGATTGTTGGGATTCCCACGTAAAACTCAGGAACCCAACTGCCCATCTTCATTGTTTTCTATAGCAGGAAACACTTTCGGCAGAAATGCATTTCAAATAGCAAGGTCGCCGATACACACAATCCTGCAGATAATGAACTTCCTCCGAGAAAAATCATTTAATCTAAAATAACCAGACATAATTTGGCTGCAAGAATCAAACTTTAGCCCGAACCCAGCATAATTTTAAATGTAGGGAAAATGATTGTTGAGATTTCCAACAAATGATATGGAACCCAACTGCCCATCTTCCCAAAATCGCTGTAGCAGGAAACACTTTCGGCGGGTAATGCACGCTATAATCAAGCAAAACGCCGATACACACAATCCCGCTTTTTAAAATAAAATTCTTTTTTAAAAAAATCCCTGATCAAAAAAATAATTTTTTTTTGTTGGGGGAGAGCCCGCCGTTAACATCATCGCACGCTTTTCAAAGAGTGCTTCGATGGCGGGCAGTCTTCATCGCAGACGGAAGAGAGGCCGCCGTCCTCTCCTTGTTCTCAAACCCTAAATCGAATCGAATCGAAATCGCCGCCAGCAGCCTGTTCACGGGAGGGCAACGAATCGAATCCGATGGAGGGGAGGAAGAAGGAGAGGAGGAGACGACGGCCGCCGCTTTCCGTTGCTCAGATAAGATCAAGTAGTTAGGGTTTCATGGTAGGGTTTAGGGTTTGGTTTTATAGGAGATATAGATGGGGAGATTTTGTGGGCTGGGCCTACAGCGGCCCATTTCGTAATCTTGAAATGCGTGTGGGCTACATAAGATTCAGCCCAATATCTCACAGAAAGTGAGGGAGTGTTTGGTTTGATTTGCAGTTTTTGGGTATTTGGGAGGTGAGGGGTTTGAGGTTGTGGGGTTCATTATGAGTCGTCGGTTGACCACTTTATTGGTTCGCCAAATTTGATCCATCGAACCTCAATTTTATGCATGTGGTAATTAATACTAGTATGCAAGTTGTAGAAATCTTGCTTAATATTCTTAAATGGAAGATGCAAGTTGTAGAATCTTGATTAACGTTTTTTAAAATGCAAGTTGTAGAATCTTGATTCAAAAAAAGTTAAGGTTAATTTCATATAAGCCCTTTATCTTTGGTGTCTCGCAGAGTTCTTTTGAACTTTAACATTTTCTTATCGGACTTTCCAAACTGTAGTTAAATAACAAGATATTAATTGTTATGGTCATAACCACTAATAAGTGATTAAAAAAGAAAACAAGAGTATCAACACAAATGAACACACCCACCTGCCAACCGAGGGCACCGCAAGCCACCCTAACCAGCCTGTAAAACGACCTACGCTCATCCGCGAAAGGCGGTGATAGTCGTCCACTCAGCCAACCATTCGCCCTAGCAATCCATGGACGACGCGAAAAGCAGTGATGGTCGTCCATTCGGCCAACCATTTGCCCTAGCGATCCGTGGACGACGCGAAAGATGGTGATGGTCGTCCATTCGGCCAAACATTTGCCCTAGCGATCCGTGGACGACGCGAAAGGCGGTGATGGTCGTCCACTCTATCAACTTACTCCCAGTGACTCGAGATGAACAATTCAAGTCGGCTATTCGGCCTCGGCTCCCGCCTCTCATCGCTCGTGGTCCCCCACTTAGACGACGGCTATCTGAAGTCTACCTGACAATCTGTCACTGTCACATTAAATGTGCTGACAACTCCCTTCACTCCTCCATCCCTCACGGTATTTAAGATATCTCGGACCCATGCCACTGCAGACGCCGCCAATCCCATCCTCATTAATGGCGAATAGACAGCGCTAACTCCCTGTCCGCTCACAGTTTGACACCTGTCCATGCATGCTACCGTGACAGGGACGTGCTATTGTGCCGGCGCATACAGGAACTGGTCTAATAGTCTCTCAGCACGTGGAGGAAGGGGCTGACTCAGCAGCTGTCTCTCAAAATACAAGAATGCCCTCCGAGCCCTAAGCATAAATAGCAGTAAGAACAGTGAACCAAGTAAGTGATTTTTTCTCAGTCAATTGCATTACACAATTCCTCTTCTTTCATTACTGACTTGACCGTCGGGGGGACCATCGGAGATCCCAACTCTAACCCTTCCACAGGTACTCCTTTGTAGGCCAATCTCTTGACCGGAGCAACGTCACCAGGTATTAGGAGAGAAGGCGAGCCCTGCTCTCAGAAACTAAACTCACACCGAGGTTAGTGACCGTTCGATTACAAGCATCAACATTCATGAAAGAAAAAAAATATAAAAATCTTTCATATTTGTCATTTATAAGCACCGTACAATCTTTCTTTAAACTATGAGTTTTTCTCTCTTAAGGAAATATTATTTATTTGCATATTGCATATAGGTACGTCTAATTAGAAATTTTCAAAATCCATAAACCAAAGACTACTTTCTACTTGTCAATTAATGACTTAACAAAGGAATCATTCGTAATTCAGTCAAACTTAGTACCCCTCACTTTGTCAAGCTACCCCTCACTGTATCACTTCTATACTACTATAGAATATAGAGGGGTTTTTCCCATAGAAATCACTTTTAAAATAGGGTCATTCTATAGAAACTATTTTTTATTATTAATTTATATATAATCTATCCTTAAACAGTCAGGGGCGGAGCCAGAAATTTTATCTTGGGGGGACCAAAAATCCAAGGTACATAAGTATATTAGCAATAATAAAGTAGGTCACTTATTTTGGGATATTTTTAGGCTTGATCGTACTTAAATACCATATAGTTTCTCCTCTAGTTTGTACTTATATATCCTCACTTGTTTTTTACAGCACTTAGATTGGTTGGCAATTATACACCCCAAATTTTTAAAATCTAGCAGTTTAATACCTTCAATTATGCGAACACGAGAACCCCTCACCCCCAAGAGAAAAAAATTCTTATGAAACACTCGGTTTAGAACATTTTAATTCTAAATATTTGCTAAGTTACTGTTAAAACTATTAAAATACCATTATAAAATAAAATTATGGTTGGTTAAAATAGACTTATTATAGTTTTAACAGTAAATTCAACAATAATTAAGGGTTAAAAGTTCTAAAATTAGCATGTGAATGTCAAATGAGAATTTCCAGGGAGAAATTCCCTTTGTGTAATATTAGGGTAGTAAATATAAATTTTAAAAAGTTTAGGGTATAAAGTGATGATAGAGACAAGTAAAGGTTATATAGGTACAAAGCAGGGGGAACCTATGGGGTGTGTAAGTGCAATTAAACCATAATTTTAAGAAGAATATAAATATGTAAATTGTTGTGTACAATCACTATATGTATACGCAATTTTAAAAAGTTTGGAGGGGCCAAGGCCCCTCCCCCTCCCCCCAACGCCCCCCCCCCCTCCCAAAAGAAAAAACTTGTGCATAGCTCCGCCACTATAAATAGTTTTTTGTTACAATCAACCACCTAAACTTATTTTTTAGTTAAGTTTTTTATTTTATGTAATAATTAGTTGTCAAATACCAAGTACATTAGAAAGATGATCCTTAGATTAGGTGGGATTGATTACAGGGAAAAAAATCTAACTGAAAAGTGAGTTTCGATGGTTGATTGTAAAAAAATCATTAAAAATTTGCTTACATGTAAATTGATAAGCATATATAATTTATATAAAACGGCTCTATTTTAAAGGTGGTTTGCAGGAGGGAAAAAGGAAAATCCTAGAACGTACACTTCAATCTTACAACTAAAATGGTATTTTTTTTAAAAACGAATTAATCCTTGTAAAATAAATAAATAAATAGCATGAAAGATATCACAATTCACTTTTTTTTTTGTGGCCTTTTTTGGATCCCACGTGAACCACCTAAATCCTCCACCACAACAACTAGTGGCTCACAACGACCCGAAGTGCTGACTCGGACGCCTAGCTGGCACCTCCCCCTATTTCTCCTTCCCCTTTTCTCTTTTTTCTCATCACTCATCTTTCCTCTTCTAATCTTCGACCAACGATGGCTGCTCACCTCGGCGAACGCGCGATCGAGATCTCGGGCGGCGCGGCCCCCTTACCGGGTTCGGATCCGCAACCCGACCCGATTCGGGATCCTAAGGTCAATTTCCACTTCTATCTATAGTTTCTCAAGTTTCAAAACTTTTTATGTAGTTTGTTTTAATTTGGGGAAGTTCCTTCGATTGGGAGTTCGGTGGTTCGATTTGGATTCGATTTGGTTTGTTCGGTTGATTAGTGGGGAAGCTGGATGGGTTTGCTGTAGTTAAATACTTTGCCCTAGGAGATTGATGTCATCTTTGTGTTATTTATTTGCAAATTGGTGAAAATTTCAGTACAAAAAGTACTGTATTTGGTGAAATGTGATCATTTAAAGAATTTTTGACGGTAAATTTCTTTAATTTAAACCAAATTGAAAAAAAAAGTAGAGATTGAAAGAGGACTCTGAAATTGGGGAAAATTCAATTGTGTGCTAGCCGAGATGTTATGCTTTTGGGTTGCATGGATTGAAAGTGGACCATGGATTTGGGGATGAATTCAAAGATCAGCTAGTTCTAACTGGACTTGGATTGAGATGCTATTATAAAGAAATTTTGCATCTGAGAGTTATGTTATGCTAATAAAGTTTGTTTCTTGCTTACCCTTCGGACTATTTTTGGTCTCACCTTGACCCCTAAATGAATTCGTCTCTGCTTACCTCTTGAACTATCAAATCCAGGGCCTAGTTACCATTTCTTGTTTATTACTTTGTGGGTGTTTTAAATGGATTTATGGGAGAAAAGTGATAGCTCAGGGGGTAAGGGGATAAGATGAGGCTGAAAATAGTTCAGGCGGTAAGAAGAGATGAATTTAATTGTTTTTTTTGGGGGCACGGGGGGGGGGGGGGGGGGGGTGCAAGACGAAAACAAAAA
>JBAKGM010000365.1:39267901-39292839 GCA_037177215.1 Asparagus racemosus | reverse complement strand
ATATATATCCTCTCTCTATATTATCCGTATAAACTTTGTGAGTTGATAGATATAAGTTGCAGTAGTTTAGACCTATCCAAGTTAATGCCATTAGAAACAAGTTCTCAATAATTCATGCTGTTTTCTGCAATTTTGAAAGGTCATGATAATTTCTTTAGAGTTTATAGTAGTTTTGTGTAAAACCCCCCAAAGTTCATGGGCCTCTTCTGAAACTTGCCCTCGTGAAAATTCAGCTGCCGTTTCAATGTTTCATGCTTTATTCATTCCTCTGAGAAATCTTTTTTATCTTATTTCTGCAGATCCAAAGTACTTACTACTTGGTTAGTCTGGTCGACAACGACTATGTTCATGGGGATCTGTTTGCTGCATTCAAGGATATCTTATGATATTTGTGTTGCTCAAGCTTAAAGATTCTTCCACTTGAAGCATATGTTTTTAATCCTTTTTTTTTTTTTTTTTATAATTTCCGGCAAAAGATCTATTTAAAGTGTACCATGCTGCACTTTGTACTTGGCATTTTACACAATGTTCTCTATGAGCCAATTCTGTAACGTTTCCTCATGTAGTGCCCATCTCATGATTATTTATACCTTTGCAAATTATTGAATATGGTATGTCCTGCATCCTCCTAAGATTGTGATGGGGGAAGTTCTCTGTTCAAAACAGGAGGACAAATAAGCTATTGCAATGATTTGAAATGAAAATTTTAAGCTAAAAAGGAGCTAATCCGAGCTAATTTCTCATATAAACGTCTTCGTCCATTGTGTAAGTTGTATAAAGGCTCAAACTCGATCTTCCCTCGAATGAAAAACTGAATTTCTGTTCCTAATGACAATGCTAGACAGCCAACAATATATAGAATTTAAATAACATAAACCAATAACATTTTAAATCTAAATCTGAATCGTATTCCCAGATGAATAACAACTTAGGAACTTCTGCAAAACTCACTAGTCATAACAAACAACCCTCAACCAATAACAGCTCTAGGTTTGGGCGTGGGTTGAATGGACGCACGGGCTGACCCTACCCAGCCCGCCATTGGTCATGACCCGGCACTGTCCTTAGTGGGCCGTGCCTGATCTGGCCCATGATATACCTGGACGTACCGGGCCAGGTCCAGCTCCAAACTCGGGGTCAGAGAAGTAGGCCAGGTCCACTCCTGGCCCGTCCCGGCTCATGATATATTTTTTAGTTAGCCTAGATATTTCTTTAGCCCTTTGGGTTTGTAGCTACCTAGCAATAAAGCCAAAAGACCATAGAGGTTTGGCTTGTGGGCCTTTTGACCCATTGAGAAACAAAGTAGCAATATTTAAGCTCGCAGCTTGCCTACAAGTAAGTATTAAAAACTTTAATACAAGTTTAAAAATAGTTTAATACAAGTTTTAATTACTAAAGAATAAATTAGAAATAAATTTACAATCATAAATACAAGTTTTATAAAATTAAAAAGGTAAAAAAATAGAATAAAAAGTTAGACAAAAGACCCATAGGTGGGCTCATGATCCATGATCGTGGGCCGGGTTAGACCTAGCCTGCACTCAGCCTGGTCATGGGCCGGGTCGTGCTGGGTCCAGGCTTTTATCCAGATCAGAAAAGGAGGTCCAAACCACTCTCACCTGGTCCAGCCCATGCCCACCCCTATCGCACCCCAAGTAATAAGTGAAGATCCAAACCCGATACCGTTATATCAGATCCGCACTTCTTATCGGGTGGGACCCGATCCGGGTCCAAGCCTGTTACAATCCGACTACTACTAGGACTCCTCGTCCGCGTCTATATATTTATTTATACAGTTAAAAGGGCTCGTAGAGGGCAAATAGAATCCGAGAAAGATTGGATCTTTTTCTCTTCTAAAACCTCTCCCTACTACTGAAACCGTTGTCCGACATTAGGTTTCCCTTGAAAGGTTTGATTTGGTCCTAATTACTTTGTTTTGGTCTAATTTATGTGAACTTGTTGCCAATTAACAAAACCCTAATTCCCAATTTGATCGAATTGTTCTTCAGAGGCGTGTTCTTCTCCCTTTCGAAGCTTTTGGATTGGGAAAAGATTGAGATGGCGGATTGGGGTAAGTAAAATTTGAGTTTCGGTGATATGCAATCTTTGGTTCTATGCAAAATTTCTTTCTTAGAGGATTTTTTTTTGTAAAGCAAGGAGCTTTGTTAGCTGAAAGCGTGTGCTGTTCATGGCAATTAGATTTTGGGTTGCTTTGATTTTAAGAAAGTTTTATAGTGATTTATTGTGCATACTTATGTTGCTAGTTGATAGTTTTGGGATGCACACTCAATTGTTTAGGGAAATTTTAACTACTATAAGAAGAATGTTATTGTTTATAGATTGGTGTGTATGATTAACAAACTCTATCAGCACTGACCATGTTTTGTATATAATATGAATAATTATTATAATTTAGCTGTGAAGGTAACGTTTTATTGGAAACGAAGTGTGCAAGATGGTAATGTTTTGATCAAAAGGGGGCTACTAATTTTTCTAATATGTTAAAGTACGATAAGCTTTTCAGATAATCGACATGTAAATGAAAGAAATAATGGTTATCTCTATGAACCCTTTTGAGCTTTGGACAAGTATACATACTCAGATACTGGGTTTCATTGGTCTAATTAAGGAATTTGATATGCTTGGGCTATATCTTTAGCTGATACGCTTCAAATTTTTTTAAAGAATTATTCTGTCCTGTTTATGACATTGTAGCATGATTTGTGTTGCCAGATGATGAGGAGTTTGAAGCGGCACTACCTAGTTTGAATAAGGAGCAGCCAAAAGGCATGTGGGATGACGAAGATGCAGATGACGAAGATGTCAAGGAATCGTGGGAAGATGAAGAAGAACCTAAACAGGTGCTTTCCTCTGTCTTGGTCTTTGTCACTTTTATTTTGGGCATTAGTTGACATATTATAGTTGCAACATCTTTTTCTTGCATGTTTTTATTACCCAATTTGTGTTATACAAAATCAAAGCCTTCTGGCCAAGTGGCATTGTGCTTCATATATCGAGCACTTACGACAGGCTACATAGCAAGTGGTTGTTTCGAAATTAAATTGCACCTGACCGATCTTTGGCAAGATTTCATTTTATGTCTAAGCATCAAAGTTGTGCCCTCTCCTCCATAATTTTCTTTTCTGTGAGTCACCTTTCGGCATTTTATACAATAAATCGATATATTGTTAGTATTGAGTTTGAAGGAGTTGAGGATTAGGTACTTTTGAATTCCAAAAGTTATTGAATCGTGATTGGGGTCGTGATTTTCTTTTTTGGATACAGGCACCGAAAGAAGAGCCTAAAATAGAAAAGGCTGTAACAAAAGCTGCTGTTAAAGCTCCAGCGAAGAAAGCAAAGCAACCCGAATCAAAAGCGAAACAAGTAGCTGATGAAGTTCTTGCAGATCCTGTTGCAGAGAAGTTTCGCCAGCAAAGGTACATTTTGCTTTCTTTATTTTGTAGAGCTCAGCTTCAAAGTCTTTGTTTTGCATTGTAGAACCTTCATGGAGCTAATTCTGTGAATGGTAACCTGTACGTTGCAACTACTTGTATCATTTGGCTACTCAAATATAATGTGGAAGTGGAAAAGATGTTTTATACATTGGAGTTATCATATTCCTCATGTCATGGTTCCCTTCTGCTCCAATCTTCCCACTTGAGATAAACCTAGTTTTAAAAAAAGGATAAATTTGACAACCCCCGACCAACCGGAAAAAAGGAAGTTTGCCTCGCTTTGAGATAACCTCCAAAAAGTTTGGAAATGTCACTTTACCCGCAAAAACTGTTGCTTAATCCCCCAAAAGTTGGGGTTTATTTGAAAATAGATTCATAAAAATGCAAAACTTTGGGGGTTAAGTGATATTTCCAAAACTTTTGGGGTTAACTATCTCAAAATGGGTTAAACTTCTTGGAGGTCTTGTGAAATCACAAAATATTCTTACGTAAGAAAAGAGAGAGAAACACTTTATTTCTTTTCTTGCCATTCCCTGCTTCCTCTTCCTTTTTACTTCTGCAAACAAACAGTAAAGGAACCATAATGCACCATATGTTTAGGGTTAAAGTGTTGTAAACTTCGTGCTGATATTTTTCATTTTTATTGCAGACTTGTGGAGCAAGCTGATTACAAAGCAACAAAAGAACTGTTTAATAAGAAAGGCGATGAAAAATCTTTTGATAATTTTATTCCGAAATCAGAAAGTGATTTCTTCGAGCATGCTGAGCTACTCTCATAGGATTCAGCCTTTCGAAGTATGCAGTTTTTTGTCCAGTTAGAATGTGACTCTGCTAATTATAGGTCCTTTTTGTATAGGCACTTACCTTTTGCTTGCTTATTTTTTGTGTGATCAGAAAAGCTTTCAATACACTGGTCTTCTTAAAGCTGTTTTATCAGGCTCTCTGTAACTTCATTAAAAGCAGTAGATGTTAAAGATATAGCTTCCTCAGTTACTGCAATCGCAAATGAGAAACTCAAAGCAGAGAAAAAAGCTAATGCCGGGAAGTAGAAGCAAGGTAAAAATTTCAACATCATTACATTAGATTTCAGGCCTCTTCTGTTGAAATTGGGCTCAATTACATTTCAACATCTTTGCATTAGATTGTAAGTATCTGTGTTCCTGTAAGTGGGACTCTCACTGTTTGCTGCCAATTCTTTTTCCTCTTCAAAATCATACTACTTTTCATTGAAGGGAATATGCCTGAAGTGAGGTTTCCTTGCCAAGGTGTCTATCCTCCAGATTTGATAGGAAGGATAGAATTCAAACAAATTGCGTTCTTTCCATATTGACCATATGATGAACTCAAAGACTTTGAAATTTGCCCGTTTCTTCAAGTGCCTGACTGCAGATTTCAGGAATAAAGGGCTTATATTCCTCAGGTCTAGTTTTATCAAGATACAATTTACGTACTAGGCCCTTTCTAATATGTTCTTTATGTGCAGGTATGAGCTCAAAACTAGCTAGTATCCAGTGTCGGTCATATTGATTCAATATAACCTGTGAAGTTGATTTGAACGAGCTTATCCTGTCGTCCTTCAGTTTTTTGAAGGAGAGCAATGCCTGATCATCGATTAGGTTCCTCTGATAGTTGTCGAACATGTCCTTTTGTTTTCGTTGTGTCTGATATTTTGAGATATCAAACTTAAAATAACTGACCAGTTCGACAAAGGCATCAATTTTGGTTACCGCCGGATCTTTGATCTCAATTTCCTCAAGGTTTGTTCATAAATCTCTTAAGCTTGAGCCCAACGAGTTTTTCATTTGCTATTTTTGAGTCGTCAGTGTCGTTGACATCCGTGGCGGATCCAGGAATATTTACAGGGGGGCCAGATGACAAGTATCTATTTATCTAATAATAAAATAATAAATTAAAAAAATTATAGTACCTGACGGGAATGCATTCAATATACACCATCGGTGACATTGCATCATATTTGCCTGCAGTGTGATAAAAAATGAGTATTTTCATTAATGATTTACTTTTACTGATAAAATTGAAAAATGCATATTTGTTAATTTAAATACTCTATAAAATTTAGTATTGTGGTTACATTCTAACGAACTTTTTATATATCATTAATAAATATATATCAATATCAAATTCATAAATCAAACACTCAATGTGCATTAAATAGTTGACAAAAGATTATCTTATAAATATCAAGAACCATATTGGTAATTGCTTTAAACAAAATAAAACAAAAGACATTGATGTGTACTTTTACAATTGCTCTGGACGATTTCTCATATTTTGATATTGTTGCATAATTTTTTCAGTTGCAACATTATCAAACACATCTCTTTCAATATATGTAACAGGACAGTCATTCATCCATTCATCTTCCATGCTATTACGCAAACGATTCTTTACAATCTTCATAGCAGAAAATGCTCGCTCCACAGTTGCAGTTGCAACAGGTAAGATCAAAGCTAACTTTATAAGCATATACACCAAAGGATATACTTTGTTCTTTTTTGTCCATTAACATTTTGGAAAGATCACCAATGCCGTTTAGTTTCGAAAATCGATTATCCGAATGCACATCAAGGATGTAGTTCTGAAGTCGATTATCAAGAACCACGAGATCTAATGGATGAAATTCTGATGGATAAAACTCAGCAAATTGAATCAATTTTCTCTTATCAAAAGCAGAAAATGACTATTGGATTCAAACAAGCCATACAAGTAAGCAACTTGGTGTTAGCCTCCGTAAAGCTATTATTAAACTCTTGAAGTTGCTTGTCAATCACTTGATAGAAAACTTCAACACGAAAATGGTGTAAGTTTGTCACTTTCTCAACATTACGTCGAGACCATCCGCAAAGAACAAACATGTCATCCATGTTTGGAATATGAATATCATGTTTCTTATAAAATAAGGAAACATCACTCAACAAAGATTCCCACTCGTCATCTCTCATCCTTTGTAGCCGTTGCTTGGCTACTTTAACTAAAACAATAGCATTGTTGATATTTTTTATTAAGTGCAAGTCAAATGCAAATTCAAAAGATTGCATGAAGCATAACAAAGCACTTGCTTGGCCTTTTTGCTCTGAGGTTGTGGCATCTTTTGACGACATTATCAAACACTTCAATGACAGATGAGAACATCGGGGCCAAGCTTACTAACATCCCATAATGTGAACTCCAACGAATGTCTCCAGCATGATGAAGAGAGGTTTCTTGATTTAAACCTCTTCCACTAGAAAGTTCACCACTTTCTAAACCTTCGAAGATCTTGATAACTTGCTTTTCTCGAAGAATATCTCGACGCTTGCATGAACCTCCAACAACATTAGCCAAATTATTGAGCATCGTAAAAAGTAAAGTAATTTCAGTTTGTTGCTTTGCAACACTTACAAGTGCTAATTGAAGTTGATGTGCGAAACAATGGATATAGAAAGCAGACCCATTCTCCTTCATGATCAATGTTTTAAGACCATTAAATTCCCCTTGCATGTTGCTAGCGCCATCTTAACCTGGACCACGAACTCTTGATAAACTTAGTCCATGCTTTGAAAATAAAGGCTCAATTGCCTCCTTAAGAGACAATGCGGTAGTCGAGGAAACATGAACAATCTCAAGAAAACGTTCAGTGACGTGTCCATTCATTAATTGATATATTACGAGATTCATCAATCAAAATAGCAAATAAATCATCACCAAGATCATTTATAATAACTTGAGTAGTTTCATTTGCAGCAACACTCACAATATCCTTTTGTATGCTAGGCGCTATTAGTTTGAGATTTCCATGGGCTCTTTTCAAAACATTACCAAAAGCAACATTTTGATTAGAAGCAAAATGTATAAGCTCAAGAAAGTTTCCTTGATTACTAGAATGCTCAGATTCATCATGGCCTCGAAATGCCAAACCTTGACGTAAAAGAAATCGAATGCAATCGATTGTTGTTGTCAAGTGAATACGATAATCCTCCTTGGCTTGATCGGATTGTTTGGAAATAGCAACATCAATGTGTTGCTTTTGCTCCATTAAAGCTTGACATTTAGCCCAAGCTTCATTGTGGACACTATTTGGACCACAAACATACTTCACTAAACTCTTTATTTTTCCAATTTGAATATCCATTGGTGATAAAACAATCACCACCTTGCTTTCCAAGATTAGCCTTCATAAGATAGCAACACAAGCAAAACACGACATCCTTTGATATGCTATACTCAAGCCAATTTCCAAATTCATTAAACCAACTACGATGGAAACGACGTAAAACGTTTTCAATTTTTTTTGTGGAAATTTATGTTGGAGTGGTTGGCAAGGACCCTTTTGTAGATAGGCTCGTCGAATATCATCTCGATCATTTGGATGATACTCTAAAATACTTGGTCGAAGTCCCGGATCTGCCAAAAGATTTTTTAAGTTCACTCCATCGCTTTGCTTTGAACTATGTTGCAAATTCTCAAGATTGTTTGAAATTGGAATAGTTGATGGTTGCTCTTGCTCTGTTGGGGATTTTCTCTTGTGAAATTTATCCATAACCAAAATGAATAATAAAATAATCAACATCAAAATATAATTCTATTTACTCAATAACTAACTAGGAACTACATAAGAAGTAAGAAATACAGATACTATTTTATGTTTTCAATTGCAAAATAATAAGACCAACCTCCTAATTCTTCTAGGGTTCATTTATTTTTAGATTTTTTTTCCGGATTTATTTGTCTAATTCACAAAATTAGAGGGATTGTGACACTGAGGGACAAGTATTTATACACGAATTCATTGGGTACATCATAATTTATCAAATCTTCATCATTCATCTCATCAAATAATTAAGCAAATAAAAAAAGAAAAAAAGAAAAAAGTCATGAATCACTCACCAGTCACCGCACAAGAGACAGATTCATGGAGGCAATGGCACCTTGACGGCTCGACGGGAGAATCGCGACGGCCTGATAGGAGAGGGACACGGAGAAGATCCGACGAGTGACAACCCTCTCAGGCTCTCTGCCTCCGTGCCCTTGAGCTTCTGATTTGGGGAAAGGGATCACTTGATCAAATGCAAGGGCTTCATCACTCATCAGCTCATTGGGTAAATTTTAATTTGGGCTTTTTCAAGATTTGCGCTTGTGTGTATTAGTTTCAAATGTTTAAATGTATGGGCTTGTCCATTGGCAGATTGGCTTGGGTTAATGGTGCAATCTGTTTCTTTTTTGGGGGGGGGGGCAAAGTCTATTTTTTAAGGGGGTTAAATGCAAAAATAAAAAAATTAGGGGTGCAGCTGCTCACCCGAGGCACCATGTACATTCGCCCCTGGTTGATATAGTCAAGGTTGATTGACTCATGAGATTTTTCGCGCCTCTGCACCCGTGGTACCCCTTTTTAAGGTCTTGAATCTTTCGATTCTTTTCTTTGATGACAGTTTCTAATGCCGAGAGACAGACATTAACGTCCAGAACGGAAACTCTCATTTCTTGGAGCTTCTTCTAGAGGTTGTTAATTGGTGTGTGGTCCTCTTTCGGTGAACTGGTGTTATACCAGTTTTTGACTACCACATCTTTGAATTGTAGAAGCTTTTCCAATGTCCTTGGGGTGCATTGGGCTTCTTGTTTTCAGAGGATTTCTCCTCTGCTTCACGCTTTGTTTTACCATTTATGGTTGCAAAGCCGCTATCGATTGCCTTCCTTTTCGTGAGGGTCTCTTTCGTGTAAGATGCACCTGATACAATAAGAACATTCGTAGATATTGTCAGGTGTGATAATAATTTTAATATACTCTTCTAATTGATGAGTATATTTTTACTTTGCAGATGGTTCCTCAAGATTTATTAGAAAAATCAACCATCTCATTAGTTCATTGTTTCCATCAGTAAGCATTCTTTCTAGATTAATGTAAGGAAGCGGGCGATAATTTCAATGTCATGTTCCTTATTTTCTGTATTTAGATGCTTATTGATGACAGTGTTATCGAGGCGTAAGGCGCAATGTGGGGTACAAAGGCCCCTTACGCGCACCATGCGCAAGGCGCATAACGATGCGTGCGCCTCACTTAATTGAGGCGCACATCTCAAACAAATATTTTTCAACATAAGACAAACAAGCATATAAGCAACATGTTTATAAATTGTCACATAAAAAGACTAAGAAATATAATTTCACCTACTAAATCACGAAAGTGTCTTAATTAGCATGCATAACATAGCGAAGTTCATAAGTTTCCATAAATCACAGTGCAAGATAATATCCAACATAAGCAAAAGTCTACGAATATCATCAAATTATGAAAATATCAACGTAAATTATCAAACTATGCTCACTGACTTTTTTAAGTAACAAATATGAAATATATATTTTTATTTAATATATGAAATATGTATTTTTAAGTAACAATTAACTGATTAACAAACATGATTGTTCATAATTTTCTAGTTAGCATTCTTAAATCTTAATTGCTAATTGCTAGTTAGCATGAAAAGATGGAGAATGGAAGTAACAATTACATATTTACATGTTCATAATTTTCTACTTAGCATGCTAATTAGAGAAGTAACAATTAGCAACAATTATACTAAATTACTAAATACTGTTTTGTTTTTACAGGTTAAACATGAAAAGATGGAGAATGGAGTACCAACTAGCAAGAAAGAGTCTATTACATGATGTAAATATGTAATTATGTAAATTATTTTCAAAAAGAAAAAAAAGAAGAAAAACAAAAGACAGAAAAACAGAAAAAGGAAAAGAACCTGATTTCGCCGGAGATAATGGTTGGCGGTGGCGGTGGACAGCGTTGTCGGCCGACTCTTCGAGCTGAGGGAGGGAGCAAGCGTGAGAGAGGAGAGAAAGAGAAGATCAAGTCTTGAAACCCTAAAATCATAACGGTTTAATGAAATATGCGGGTATCAGACCCATTTCCTTTAACAAAACCCAACTCATTTGCACCAGAGGTTAGGGAGTAGTGATTCGGTGCGCCTGACGCAGGCGCTAGGCGCACACGAGGCGCACGCTAGGCCGCGCCTCATGCGCCTGCAGCGCCCCGCCTCTGGTGCGGGGCGCATTTGCTCCAGGCCACAGCCCCAGGCGTCCAGGGGATGCGCCTCGATAACACTGATTGATAATTTGGGTTATTTGTGATATTGGGGTTGTTTTATCCATATCTTTTTCCTTTATCTCATTTTGAGGGGGAATAAGTGCTTTGTTCTTATTAGGCTTTTTATCTTGCAACGAACTAGTCATACATGGAAAGACAATCAGCACCAATATTAGTGAATATAGGAATATATCGAACAATATAAATATAGATCTCTAATTCCATGGACCATTTAATTCTGCACATTTTTCTCAATCAAAAGATTAGTTTTCTTTTTAAGAAACTGTGCAACAGCTTGATTATCTATTTTAGTAATGAACTCAGATGATAATAGACATATTTTTAAGGAATTAATAGTATTTTTATAGCTAATAGTTCCTTATCATATGTAGCATAATTTTTCTCTGGTCCTTTAAGTTTTCCAGAGCAATATGCACATATTTCGGGATCTGATTGGTTGATTTTTGCCCTTGAATCAGGCTCTGATACCAACTTATAGGAACACATATACTTACAGAAACTCACAAACTCACTAGAACACTCAAATATTCTTACAATATTTTTTCGATACCCTTCCTAGACCTACTCCCTTATATAGTCACGAAACGAAGGTGGAAGCATCTTCTGGAGGAATCTTTCTTTTTGAAAAGTAACTTTAATAAAGTTGCTTTAATAAAGTAATTTTAATAAAGTAACTTTATAAAAGTAACTTTATGAAAGTAGTTTTATTAAAGGGATTTTAATAAAGTGGCTGTTTTGGAAGAGTGACGATTCTTCTCGTGTCTTCCAGTTTTTTCTCTCGATGCTCTCTTTTTTCGTTTTCGGAGTCGAGTATATCCTACCATGCTATATCCTGATCAAATGAGCGTGCTGGAGACGCACCTCCTATGCTCCTCATGAGTTCATATTGCTCCTTTGCTCGGCGGGCAACCGGTCCTAAGATCATGTTCTTTTCGAATTCTTCCTGCAATTCTTTTTCTTTGGAGACTAAATTAGGAAGATAAAGAATAGTATGGTCTTTTATTATTATTTTCCCATTAGTATAATGCAGTGCTTCAAAGAACTCGATTACTGCCAATTCTTTTTCCTCTTCAAGATCATACTCCTTTTCAGTGAAGGGAATATGCCTGAAGTGAGGTTCCCTTGCCAGGGGGCTATCCTCTAGATTTGATAGGAAGGAATGAAGGATAGAATTCGAATAGATTGCGTTCTTCCCTTATTGACCATATGGTGAACTCAAACACTGAAATTTACCCATTGCTTCAAGTGTCTGACTGCAGATTTCAGGAATAAATGGCTTATATTCCTCGGGTCTAGTTTTATCAAGATACAATTTATATGCAAGGTCGTTTCTAATATGTTCTTTATGTGAGGGTTTAAGCTCAAAACTAGCTAGGACTTGGGGTCGGGCATATTGATTCAATATAACCTATGAAGCTGATTTGAACAACAAGCTTATTCCGTCGTCCTTCAGTTTTTCGAAGGAAAGCATTGCCTACTCATCGATCAGGTTTCTCTGATAGCTGTCGAACATGTTCTTTCGTTTTCATTACGTCTGATATTTTAAGATATCAAACTTAAAATAACTGACCAGTTCGACAAATGCATCAATTTTGATTACCGCCAGATCTTTATTCTCAATTTCCTCAAGGATTGTTCTTAAACCCCTTGAGCTTGAGCCAAACAAGTTTTTCATTTACTCTTTTTGAGTCATCAATGCCGTTGACATAGTCAAGATTGATTGACTCGAGATTTTTCACGATAAGTGGTACCCCTTTTCAAGGTCTTGAATCTTTCGATTTTTTTGATGACATTTTCTAATGCCAAGAGACAGACATTAGTGTCTGGAGCGGAAACTCTCATTTCATGGAGCTTTTTCTAGAGGTTGTTAATTGATGTGTAGTCCTTGTAGAAAAATGTAAAAAACAAAGTTATTTATTCATCTAATACTAATCTCTCTTAAATAAAGATTAGGAGGATATTACAAAATAGGTAAGATAAAATCATATTAAATCACATCTCACAATATCTCAATAATATCTCCTAAACCTAAATACCAATAATATCTAACACTCCCTGTCAAGCTGGAGCATATATTACTATATATGTCCAGCTTGTTACAAATCGAAATAAAATAGCTAGTTGCAAGAGCTTTAACAATGTCATCTTTGTCCGGAATATTTGAAGACATCAGCGATCAGAAAATTATGGTAACAGCCAGTAGAAAGTCTACGCAGATTAACCAGTAGAAAGAAATCCAAGGTAAGTCAGCCAGTAGAAACCCTAGACGGGTCAGCCAGTAGAAAGAAATCCTAGGCGGGTCAGCCAGTAGAAAGAAATCCTAGGCAGGTTAGGCAGTAGAAACCCTAGACGGGTCAGCCAGTAGATACCCTAGACAGGTAAGTTAGAAGAAACGTTGAAAGAGAACCACTGTCGTTGCATATAACTATCAAAGATGCCGAAGAGTGAATAGTAACACCTATACTGTTTATTAAAGGCAACTCGATACTGTTCATCACATGAACAGTACTGCCAAACTATTTTTATGTAGGTTATTTTGTGGAGGGTATTTGGTACGATCTAGAAAATAATGATGTCGAAGTAGTTGTTGAAGCCGTCGATGCCCTCGTAGCCGCCGAGGGGAGCATGAAGGCCATGCAAAATCCCTCGACGGCCTTGAGATCTAGAAAAATGGAAAAAGTTGCTAGGATCGAATAGGCTCTGATCCCGACATTGTTGCACAATAGTGGTAGGCAGGTAGTAGTCAAATAGCCAGGGCAGTAGTAGAGATCTATTCTTTAAACATAGATTAAGAGCAGATCAAATATAGGTAGTAGTAGATGACCGGATCGAGTCATATTGTGGCCTTGAAGCACCTATTCAATGGTACTGTAGCAGCACTGTAGCAACAGGGAAAGTGGATGGTACTGTAGCAGCATCGAAAACAATGCAGTGGCACTGTGGGGGGGCTGTGCAGCGGCGGCGGTACTGTAGCAGCTGCTGTACTGTAGCGCTAGGTTTTTTGGATGTGGATTTATGGCAGCTAGGGATTCATGCTCTGATACCATGTAGAAAGAGATAATTAAGAAAGCGAAACCCTAACTTTCAAGCCTTATTCAGATACTAGAAAGATGTATACATAGTCATACAAATAGGGGTATGGATAACGAGTCACAGCCCATTTACCCAATACCCAATAGACTTAATCTAACAAGGCTTAAATTAGATAAATCATACCTTTTAAAAACATGAGCTCGAGAAAAGCTTTCCATGGTCAATATTGCCCTTCAATATTTTGAATATTTTATTTAAATCTTAATCTATCCTAATCCTAAGCATATCCTATATATTAATCCCATGAGAACTACCTATAGCTCAACAATTTAAAAAAATTAAGTATATCCTACATTAATCCCATGTGAACTACCTATAGCTTAACAATTTTTTTTAAAATAAGATTAATAAAATATATAAAATAGCTCCATGATATTAGTTTGTTAAGGTGAAGAAATCATACGTAGTTAATATACTATATTACATGAAGTACTGTTAAAAAATCCAAAATGTTTCAAAAATTATACAAAATACCCTCAAAACTTCAAATTTATAAAAAACACCTTGACTTTTCAAAACTTAAAATAATAAACATGAAATCTAAAAATTAACTCTAGCCTTGAAGAATTTAAAATTTGTAATTAAGACCATCACTGTTTCAAAAATTATTGAAACTCCTTCAAAATTTTAAATTATAAAAAGCACCTTGAAATTCTAAAATTTCAAAACCTACAAACAACATAAATGAATCCAAAGGATTACCATCACACACCTAAACTTTTAAAACTCATAAAAAAGCCTCAAAGTTATAGAAATTGTAAGAAACACGCTCAAAAGTTAAAAATCGTAAGAAACCCTGAAATTTCAAAGCGTATAACCAATACATATCAAATCTGAAAATTATCAGCAAACCGCTGAACTTTTGAATTTTGCCAAAAGCAACTCAAAGTTTTAATAATTGCTAAAAATACCCTTAAAATTTTAGAATTGCAAGAAATATCCTGATATTTGAAAACTTACCATCAACACATGAAACTTGAAAATTACAAGCACCCAACTTAAAATTTAAGACTTTCAAAAAACACTCTCAAAGTTTTAAAAACTGCAAAACACACCCTCAAAAGTTCAAAATCACAAAAAGGCTGAAATTTCAAAACTTGACAAAGAAAAAAGTAATTGTTTGATATTATTTCATTGAGATATGTGGTTTACTATCACTTTTTAGTATCCAAAAGTAGTCTAAGTTGATATTGGTAAAAAAGTAGCAATAGGAATAGATTAAAAACATTCGGTTAAGAATTAAAAAATTTAAAAAAAATTTATGATAGATTAAAAATAAACATCACTGTATAAATTAAAGTAACTGCATATAATTTTCCTAAAAGTTAGAGTAGTAAAAATACATAAGTAGCATTATTTGATAGGAGACTAAATCATATAAAACTGATAAAAGACTATAATATAATAGCTTGTATTTAATTAATTATAATTGACAACATTGATATCTGATGCTAATAATATTTATAGGGTTAAAACGTATAATGAATATATATGGAGAAACTATCGAAAAGTTAAGAGATATCCTTCAAAAGAATCAAGTTGTTTTCATTTGAAATGGAGAAGTGATGAAAATAAACACAAAATTCAAAAATTTGTATGAATCACTTGAATTGACATTGACAAAAAGTATATCTATCAAAGAAGCGCCAACTGAGTTCCCCTTTAAGAACATATTAAATAACTTCGTCTCAATTAAAGCAACATTCTCCATCAAATATACAAGACAAATTAGTAAGTATTCATAAATTTAAAAATATTAAATATCTATAAATATTCATGCTTTATTCTTCAAATACTAAAGGAATCATAAACTTATTATAAAATTACATATAAATAATATTGCAATAAAAACTAAAGTGAAGTCATTGATCAACTATGTTGCGAGATATAACAAGCCAGATAAGAGGAGGGAAATCACTAGAATGGACAAAAGGTATACACATGACACTTATCTATCATAGCATAAGAAAAAAAAGCTATATTCTGAAGTCTATCAATGATTAGGAACAAACTTCATATTTTCTTTTGTATCATTTTAGCCGACTTTTAATCAATCATCTTGGCTTGTAAAGCTATTTTTAAGTGCTTTTTTACTTTTGCGTTGCTACACTTTCTCAAGTCAAGCTTGGTTTCATGTCGGTCTAAATAAGATGAAAATTTAAATTGGCTTCAGATTGTATTTGTTTCGCGTTAGTTTAATTATCAATATGAAAATTTAAATTAGCTGTAGCCCGTTGAGACAACATCAAAGGTAATAAATAATCAGAATACTAAAGTTTGGGAACATAAGTGAGCAAAAACTATCAAAATAGAACTGAGGAATAAATTTTAGTATAAGAAATAAACTAAAGTTACTTAATCATGATATTTAACCACGTGCATTGCACGTGCTTAAAAACCTAGTTTATTTAAAAAAGTGACTTTACGTACTTAATTATGTTGACCACAGCTACTCCTGATTAAGAGAAATTAATATATAAAATGCATAAATCAAGAGAATTGCTAGTTCTATCAATACTAAAAATATTGTAACTATAAGTTTATCATTAATCCAAGTTATGGCATTTCCCCCTTTTTTAAGTTAATATATTGCATTCGTGTCAACTCATCGCAGGTGAACCTAAGCAGTTGGGAGGTTCTAATATGGCTTATATGATCTGGATCCAATTTCAAGTGGCATCATAAAAAAAAAGTTAATTACATTCGTATTGATCATAAAAAAATAAGTTACATATGTTTTCTAAACATTACATCAAAGTCCGCTTCATTAACAACTCCAAGTGAAAGAACATAAATAACCAAAGCTCATTTAATATACCTAAAATTCAATTGGTGAAAAATAATTCATGAGGGGGAAACCCCATTAATTGATAGATTGTGCGGGAAAATGGCAAGCGAGAACAAAACCGAGAACAAAACCGTTAATTGAATTGACAATTCCTTTAGAGTGTGCAACGATTAACTGCACTTGCCATGCACGTCCTTTCTCTACTAGTACTTAATAATATAAGAGTATCGTGTGAATTAATATCGCCTTTGATGTTAGTCTAATTCAATATTTTTTGGGACTTCTATGTTCCTGTCAGTATCACATTTTCTCATTTTAGGAGAATAGCTTTAGTAAATTGTGAGAAATACAAAGTGGAATCTCTCAATCACTCAATCCCAAATAACACCCTAAAAGTCTTAATACAATCCCTCTTAAACAAAAGAACAAAAGAGAGCAAAATCAATACTTAAAAGGCTTCAAAAGAGAATCATGCTCTCTATTCATAATTGGTGCCCAAAACTGATGTTCTTATTTGCTGCAGGACCTGTTCATATATAGGCCTTTTAAAGCCCAACTCCTTGTTGCTCAAGGAAATAGAAGTCCAAGTAACTAATATATTCTAATTGATGTTGTCCTTTCCATATCCAATAGAATCAAAATAAAAAATAATAAGAAACCAAATCATGTCAGAACTTCTATGCAATTAGATCATGTTATCATCAATCTAATGAATCCCCACCAAAGTGCAGCTGCTCTCGGTCAAGTCCAACCAAGACAAAGAATCACAAATGCAGTGTTTCGATTCGATGTCAAGTATTTGAGTCAAACTATAACAAATCACCACCTTGATAAAATTCCTCACTCCAAAATTAGCTAATTTACTCCACCTTCTCCGATAGCCCCTTGGACATCTAGGTGCGGCACATATCGATCAAGTCCAAGACCGACATGAACTTGCCAACTGAAAGAGGCCACCACAACGAATCAACTGAATTGTCCACACGACGACCGTAACTATTAGCAAAGTCATCACCTGAAGTAGCTCCTGAATAGCCGAAGGGCACAAAATTGTCAACCGATAATATATAAGCTACCGTATCTTCATATCTTTGCAATGGTCGAATATCTCGTCTAGACCGATCTCGAGCAATAGTGTATTCCCGCTCTTCCTGTAGTTGATGAGTTGCTTCATCTATTTAAATGGGATCTGCCTGCTGAACTCCTGTAGTCTTATCCTGCTGAAGAGTTGCATCACGAATTTCTAACTCTACCTTATATTCTGTAGCATGCGCCTTATCATCAACTGAAACTAGTGACTGTTTTTGGTGGAACATAGAAGATTCATCAAAAGTGACATCACGGCTTATTATAGTCTTACTTCGGATCAGGACACCACAACCTAAAACCCTTAACACCCGATGCATAACCTAGGAATATGCACTTCTTCACTCGCGGCTTAAGTTTTCCTTGACTAACATGCGCATATGCAGGGTAACCAAATATTATAAGATTATAATAATCCGCAGGCCTACCGGATCAAACCTCCTCTAGAGTTTTACAACCAATAGCAGTAGATAGCGACCGATTTACTAAGTAACAAGTTGTATTACCTCTTCTGCCCAGTATTCCTTGCCTAAACTGGCATTGAACAACATATAACGAGCTTTCTCCAAAAGGATTCTGTTCGTATGTTCTGCCACTCCATTCTATAGTGGTGTGTGAGGGAGTATACGATGTCTAACGATTTCCTCCTACTTACAGAAGCCGAACCGGTAATGATAGAACCAGTATTCCTTGCCTAAACTTTCGTGTGGTTATGAAAGACTATTATCAGTTCTAAGCCTCTTATTTAGCCTCCTAGTCTGCTTCTCAATCAAAGACTTTCACTGCTTGAAATTCACAAACACCTCATCTTTATGTCTTAAAAAGTAGACTCAAACCTTCTTAGAGTAGTCATCAATGAAGGTCAATAAATATCTCGAACTACCACCCTTCGAGGCAACTTGAGAAGGTCCCAAAAGATCTGAATAAATATAATCTAAAGTACCTTTAGTCTGATGTATTACCATACTGAAGCCGACTCTTTTCTGCTTCCCGAAGATGCAATGCTCGCAGAATCCTAATTTTCCTGTACTCTATCCACACAAAAGACCCTTCTTGCTCAACTCGGCCAACCATGCTCACTCATGTGACCAAGTCTCATATGCCATTGTTTTAGTAGTATCGGCTCCTGATATCAATGATGTAACTGTAGCCGAATCGGTAATGATAGAACCATGTAAAATATACAAGCTGTCAATCTTTTTTCCTTTCATAACCACACGAAAGTTTTTTGCAACCATAATAACTCCACCTTCACCTGAAAAATTGCACCCAAGACTATTTCCCAAAGAGATGAGATTCTTCCTTAAACCTGGAACATGCCTAACATCAGTCAAAGTCCTGATGACTCCATCATGCATCTTAATCTGAATTGTGCATATCCCAATAGTCCTACATGAGGCGTTATTCCCCGTAAGAACAACTCCACCATCAATAGCTTCATAAGTGGTGAACTAGTTCCAATTAGGACACGTATGATAGGAACAACCTGAATCCAAAATCCAATCATTCATGCTTCTATTTTATCACATGTAACCAATAAAATCACATCTTCAGCAATATCAACTTCAACGGAATCCTCCTTAGATTTTTCTTCATACTCTTCTTATTTATTCTTGTTCTTCAATCTATAATAATCAGTCTTGATGTGCCCTTTCTTCTTGCAATAGCTGCAGGTCAAATTCCTGTTTTCGACTTATACCTATTACTTTCCCTTGTGGTTAACTTTTTGTCAGTCTTCTCTTTATTCAACAAGTTCTCTTTGATGTCCTTGATGCCAATAGAATCTCGACTGTAAATCATAGTATCCCTGAAGTGCTTATAGGAAGGCGGCAAAGAGCACAATAACAATAAGGCTTGATTTTCATCATCGATCTTCACATCAATCTTACTCAAATCTATAACCATAGAATTAAATTCACCAATATGAGATTTGATGTGTGTTCCTTCTGACATCCGAAGTGTGTAAAAACACTGCTTCAAGAGGAGGCGATTAGTGAGCGACTTCATCAAATATAAATCCTCCAATTTAGATCACAAATCAGCGATTGTCTGCTCTTTGATAAATTCCTGCAAAACTTCATTTGTCAAACATAACTGGATTGTTGTGATAGCTTTATCATCCAACTCCTTACAATCTTCCTCCATCATTGTAGTCGATTTCTTCGACTTCCCGAATAAAGTCTTCTCCAATCCATTTTGTGTCAACAAGGTGAACATCCTAACTTGCTAAAGGCTGAAACTAATGTTACCGTCAAACTTCTCAATATTCCACTTCGTAGTGGTTGTTGTCATCTTCTCATCTGATCAATAGCTAAGGGCTCTGGTACCAATTAGTTATGACAAATCCCCAGGATAAACTAATATCAATCACACGAAAGCACGAAAAATATCGAGAACACATGAACACAAACATATATGTGGTTAAGCTTGTAGCCTATGTCCACGGACGAAAGAGGGAAATAACTTTACTAAATTGTGAGGAATACAAAGTGGAATCTCTCAATCATGACACAAATCCAGAGGAAAATCTCAACAGACTCTATCTCCATAACGAACCACGAGCTTCACTGGAGACAGCTCATTTGACACGAGCCTTTTCAACCAATGAACGTCGCCAAGTGACAAAACTTCTCTCAGCAACCCAGAAGAGAGCCACCTTCGCTCATTCATCAACTCCGCCTCAGCAATTGAAGAGGTGAATTTTGTCCCAAACATGGATTTGGACAGACACAAGCTACGTCAAGCCTTTGATACAAGTCTACACTCAAGGAAACTACGTTTAACAGTACACCTCAGGTAACCAAGTAGACAAAGTTTTACGCAACTAAGACAACTCAAGTTACGTTCAACAGTACACCTCTTGCTATTTAACTAAAGTATTTCGATCCCCGCCACAAGCATGAATGCGAGATCTCGAAAACTTTGGGGGGGGGGTCTTGTAGATGGTCAAAATGTATTTTTACTAGGCTGATGATTAACTTGGACCAAAGAAGTAAACACCCATGGGCTAAAACACTTCGGATGGGCCTAAAACCAAGCCCATAACAGATTATAGCGAAGGTTGCCTAACGACCAATGCCAACCCCGCGAAAGATCGGATTCTGTGTTAAATCTGAGCTCACAAGCGAAGCTCACTAGCTAAAGAATTCTGTCCACAACAGTAAAGTGGACCAAGTCTTCCACTTCCGAAGGAGGCGCCCCCACGTTCGAGTGACCCTCACCTATGACCATAGAGAACTTTGTCTATGCCTTCTGCGAACTCCGCCAGAACCATAAAGTTCGCCCAAATAGCCGTTTTAGAGCTATTTTTAGGGGATAACTACCCCCACTATCTCTTGTTTCAGTGGCCACTAACCCACGTTCTAAAGAGGTCATTAACTCTCTCTTTTAGCCTATAAAATGAGAGGAGATCATTCATTCAAAAAAAAGAATAATGAGGAGCGTGTAGAGAGAGCCAGGTAACACATACGCCTATATTAAGGAGTTTCACAAAAAAGTAGGCTAAGCTACCTTCCAAGTGATTCAACCATCATCAATAGCAAAAGATTCATGAGTCTTGATTCAGTTCATCAACAGAGTACAAGATCGACGCTCGACTGGCACACAGAAAAGAACCCCAAGAAATATAAATTTTTCCTTTGTTTCATTGTAATCTGCATCAATTGCAATAGAAAACACCCGAAATGGGATGGCGACTCCACTGGGGACTTCTTTCTCTTCTGATGAGAAGTTCGTGTTGCAAACTGACACTCAGCCCCTCGGGTCTTTTGCTGAAACTTTGGTCATCAAATTTGACCAAGCTAAGTTTGAGGAATCAATTTTGAAGAACGAAATTTCGTCGACTGCACGCAGTTGTCGTAGAATTCCCCATAGAGCGAATATCAGGTCTAATACGACCCCCGTGTATGTGAATGGTCGTCAGAAAGATTAAAAGGGAAAATAGAGGAAATGGATTGTATTGATTCTTTTACTAAAGAAAGACTTATAATCTCTCTCTCCTCAGAAACTCTCTCTTATCGGTTATACTGATTTACAAAAGAAGGAAGGATTAGCAAAGATCCTCCCTTTTATTTAAGGCCTGGTTCTTCACGGTAGTGATGGGAGTTTGAATCTTGTATCACGTTGATGATCCGACCGTCTTGGCTCATGGAACAACATTGAAAAGAACTCGCAAAGTAAGTTCTGAAAACTCTAACTCTCCTTTCTTCTTCGTGGAAGTCTCAGACCAAGTGGGAGTGGAAGATCCCAAAAGCCTCTTTTTCTTCTCTTTTTCAAGTGGAAGTCCCCCCTTTTCCTCAGCTAATTTTTCAGCTATTTATAGGGGTTTAAGGGGTGTAACTGACCCCTTAAAACTCTCCTTGATGAGGGTTTAATGGCCCCAGATCATGCAAAATAGTTTTGAAACCGTTTAGATCGTGTTTGAATAAGTCAAACGTGAATTTCGCATCTTGGAGCGACCCTCGCATCTTCAACTCAAAACTGGAACATGGGGTTGTGACCCTCACGTTTTGGATTTGAGCGCGAGGGTGTCTTTCACGTTCTTGACTTCAGACGCGAGGATGAGCCCCTCGTTTTGAACTTTGAACGCGGCGGTGAACCATGTATTTTGAGCTTGGAAACGCGATGGTGAGCCATGCATTTTGAGCATGGAAACGCGGTGGTGAGCCTTGCATTTTAAGCTTGGAAACGCGGTGGTGAGCCACGCGTTTTGAACTTGGAAACGCGGTGGTGAGCCACACGTTTTGAGCATGAAAATGTTGTGGTGAGCCGCGCATTTCGAGCTTGGAAATGCGGTGGTGAACCCCGCGTTTGGAGCTTGGAAACATGGTGGTGAGCCCCGCGCTTTGAGCTTGGAAACGCGGTGGTGAGCCCCGCACTTTGAGCTTGGAGACGTGGTGGTGAGCCACGCATTTTGAGCATGGAGACGCGGTGGTGAGCCACGTGTTTTGAGCATGGAGACGCAGTGGTGAGCCACGCATTTTGAGTATGGAGACGCGGTGGTGAGCCACGCGTTTTGAGCTTGGAAACCCGGACGAGTCAAACGTGATTTTCGCATCCTGGAGCGACCCTCACGTCTTCAGCTCAACACTAGAACGTGGGGTTGTGACCCTCGCGTTTTGGATTTGAGCACGAGGGTGTCTTTCGCGTTCTTGACTTCAGACGTGTGGATGAGCCCCTCCTTTTGAACTTTGAGCGCGATGGTGAACCATGCATTTTGAGCTTGGAAACGCGGTGGTGAGCCATGCATTTTCGAGCTTGGAAACGTGGTGGTGAGCCACACGTTTTGAGCTTGGAAACGCGGTGGTGAGCCACGCGTTTTGAGCATGGAAACGCTGTGGTAAGCCATGCGCTTCGAGCTTGGAAATGCGGTGGTGAGCCCCGCTTTTGGAGCTTGGAAACGCGATGGTGAACCCCGCGTTTGGAGCTTGGAGACGCGGTGGTGAGCCACGCGTTTTGAGCATGGAGGCGCGGTGGTGAACCACGCTTTTGAGCATGGAGACGGGGTGGTAAGCCACGCATTTTGAGCTTGGAGATGTGGTGGTGAGCCACGCGTTTTGAGCTTGGAGATGTGGTGGTGAGCCACATGTTTTGAGCTTGGAGACGCGGTGATGAGCCCCGCGTTTTGAGCTTGGAGACGCGGTGGTGAGCCTTGCATTTGAGCTTGGAGACGCGGTGGTGAGCCCCGTGTTTTGAGCTTGGAGACCATCAATTTGTAATCTCTTTTCAAAAATCATCATCTTGTGATCTTTACTGTGGTGAGCTCCGCGCTTTTAATTAAAGAGACCATCAATTTATAATCTCTTTTCAAAGATCATCATATTGTGATCTTTGCCGTGTTTTCTTGAAGCCTGGGAGTCACTGATTGTAACTCACATTGTTGCTCGTGAAGACCATTGAAATTGGGATTCCCATTGGCTAGCGTGAAGGTTGTTGGATTGTATCCTTCATTGATTGCTGTAGAAAATCCTCAAATTGCGGTCTCCTGAAAGTTGTTTTGTTGTGACTTTCATTGTTCGTATTTAGTGAGGACGGACTATCTACAGTGATTTTTTAGATAGCGTACAGAACCCCATCTAAAGTTTTTGAAAGTTCACAGTTGACTGGAACGAGCTTTCAAAATACTTTGGATTTCTTCTTTGTTCGATTCTGAGAAGGTATTGCTCTCCATTTTTAAAGAAATTGCGTTCTGCTTTTGTCCACGCTAGTTGTTACAAGGATGAACTCTGGCCTTTTGAAGTTGAAACGCATGGCTGACTCTTGCATCTTTAAGTTGAGACACAGTGTTGGCTTTCGCGTTTTGGAATTGAGACGTGGGGTTGACCCTCATGTTTTCAACTAAGCCTTTTAGACTTTTTTCCAAGGTGCCAAAAGTATAATGTTAACTTGGCATGCCTTTCATACTTGTGGTTTGAATAAGATTTTGAGGACTTATCGCTCTATTGATGAGAGTTGATAAATTTCAGTTTTGTCAGGGGACAAAATACGAAACCTGTGCTTTGAACAAGGTTTAAGGCATGTGATGTGAACAAGGCTTACATGGCTTGTGGTATGAACAAGGCTTAGGGCTTGTGGTGTGAACAAGATTTAGGGCTTGTGATGTGAACAAAGGCTTTGGGCTTGTGGTGTAAACAAGGCTTAGGGATTGTGATGTGAATAAGGTTTTGGGCTTGTGTGGTTAACAAGGCTTAGGGCTTGTGGTGTGAACAAGGATTTGGGTTTGTGGTGTTAACAAGGCTTAGGGCTTGTAGTGTGAACAAGGCTTAGGACATGTCATCCTATTGAGGAGGATTAATAAGTTGATTGCGATTTAAGCAAAATTGAAGACTTATCATCCTATTGAGAAAGATTGATAAGTTGATTGCAATTTAAGTAAATTTAAGAACTTATCATCCTATTGAGAAGGATGGATAAGTTGGTTGCGATTTAAGCAAATTTGAGGACTTATCATCCTATTGAGAAGGATTGATAAGTTTGTTGCGATTTAAGCAAATTTGAGGACTTATCATCCTATTGAGAAAGATGGATAAGTTGATTGCGATTTAAGCAAATTTGGGGACTTATCATCCTATTGAGAAGGATTGATAAGTTAGTTTTGATTTAAGCAAATTTGGGGACTTATCATCCTATTAAGAAGATTGATAAGTTAGTTGCAATTTAAGCAAATTTGAGGACTTATCATCCTGTTGAGAAGGATTGATAAGTTGGTTACGATTTAAGCAAATTTAGGGACTTATCATCCTATTAAGAAGGATTGATAAGTTAGTTGCAATTTAAGCAAATTTGAGGACTTATCATCCTATTGAGAAGGATTAATAAGTTGGTTGCGATTTAAGCAAATTTGGGGACTTATCATCCTATTGAGAAGGATTGATAAGTTAGTTTTGATTTAAGCAAATTT
>JBAKGM010000365.1:39241777-39264711 GCA_037177215.1 Asparagus racemosus | reverse complement strand
AGTGAGATTAGCTAGTGGATTCAATTCTAGATTCCTCATATCTTTAATTGAATCCTCCATCTTTTACTTTCTTGATTGTCTTCTTTATTCTTGATTTTTATTTATTTCTTTTATTTTCCTTCATTTTATTCATCATTCTCTCTCCTCTCTCAATCTTGTTTTGCTCTTATTTGCACATAGCCACAACCATTCTCATATCCTCTCTACAAACACATTCATCACACTCCTAATTGTCACACACAACATCAGAATAGATTTTGATAAATTCCTACAACACCTTCCTCGTAGGATCGATAACTTTTTATACTATAACTTGATAGTTGTATACTTGTAACTTTAGATACACTTAATTTTACCTAACAGACGATCACCTTTATTTTTTTCTATATCTGTATTTTGAGAAATAGAGATATCTTGAGTTTAAGCTACGAGTTTCAAAATCTTCCTTTTAAAAAATACATTGAGTAGGAATACTCCGACATAGATTGAGAGTTTAATCTTGGCTTAGCATTTGCTTTGTCATATTATCTTTCTGTATTCTTATTCAGCTTTTGGTATTGTCTTATTTTGGATTGTTGTTGAATATATCCTTTTGAGCTTTCTTTCATTTGATTTTACTTGCATAGTAAACTATTATTTTCACTATTCCATTCTATGGCTTCTATCTTTTGACGGTACTTGCTGTTATCCACTATGATGAATTTATTTTATTATTTTTGTTCTTTTTCTTATCTTTCTTAGGTGGTTGGCGTGTTCTATAGTAAGAGTTGATTGAGTCGTGAATAATGATTGCACTGGTATATGTTGATTTTGTCTGGAAATAAATTATTGTTCTAAATCTTTTTCTTAAAGATTCTTTGATAAAGGAACTTTTACAGAACATTACCCAAAATTTTATATTTAAGAAAAAAATGTGTAGTTAAGAGGCTTAAGTATATCACTTGGACATTGTTATTGTCCATGTGGCGTGTCGTCGACCTAGTCACGCGCCATTTAGGTCTCTAGGTGTGAAAGTGTTTTAGTGGTGTCAAAACGAAGGTTTCAAAACTATTGAGAGCTTATTTTAAAAATTGTTGAAAATCTGAGCTCTCAAAATATTTTCATGCGAAAATATTTATTTTAAGTAAATGAAATTTTGTCCAAACCAACATTTTAAACTGAGCTTGTTCGATTTGATATTTTCAAAATTCATGACAATTTTGAGAAAGTTTTAGAAAAAATGAGTATAGCTATATACTTACTAGACAAGTATGTGATTCTCACAGATGGAGCTAAGCCAGAGTCCTACAATGAGGCGATCAAAGATATACACAAGGATGATTAGTTATAAGCAATGAACGATGAGATAAGTTATATGAATGAGAACCACACTTATAATTTAGTCAAATTGCCAAAAGGATGCAAAGCACTCAAAAACAAGTGGGCATAGAAGATAAAGTCTGATGAAAATATCTCACAACTATGATACAAGGTAGGTTTGGTTGTGAAAATTTCAATCAAAAGAGGGGAATAGACTTTGAAGAAATATTCTCTCTAGTTGTGAAGAGGTCTTCAATCTGAGTTATTCTTAGCTTGGCAGCAAGCATTGACATGGAAGTTTAACAACTTGAATGAAGACTGTATTTCTATATGGAGAGCTGGAGAAGGAAATCTACAAGGAGCAGCCTAAAGACTTTCTCGCTAAGGGCAAAGAGCTTCTTGTGTGCAAGATCAAGAAAAAGTTTGTATAGACTTAAGCAAGCACCCTAACAGTGGTGTCAGAGTTTGAGTCGTTCATGGTCATTCATGGATTTCAAAGAACCTTTATAGACAATTACATTTTTGTAAAGAGATATGCCAAACGTGACGTTCTCATTCTCCTTTTGTACATTGACGATATGTTGATTGTTGGAGAGCATTACAAGAAGATTGCAAACTTAAAGCAAGCTTTGAGAAAATCCTTTTCTATGAAGGATTTGGGATGAGCAAGGCAAATCCTTGATATGAAGATGTCGCATGGTAGGAAACAAAAAAAGATTTGGGTGTTATCAAAAAGACATATCGAGAAGTATTTGGAGAGATTTAATATGTACAAAGTGAAGCTAGTCAACTCTCCGCTTGTAATACATCGCAAGTTTACCTCTCAGAAGGGACCAAGAACTAAGAAAGAGAAAGGAGAAATGAAGATGATTCCCTATGCATCTATGGTCAGGAGTTTGAAGTACACCATAATCTGTACTAGACCAGATATTGCTTACATTGCCAGAGTTGTTAGCCGATTCTTGTCAAATCCGAGAAAAGAACATTGGGCAGCAATGAAATGGATTCTTAGGTACTTATGAAGAACATCCAAGTTATGTTTATGCTATGGACATGGCAAACCACAATTGGATGGATATATAGATGTAGATATGTGATCATGGTTCTAAGAAGTCCACTTCAAGATACATGATGACTTTTTCGGGGGAAGAAATGATGAATTTTTCAAGGGAAGCAATATCTTGACAGTCCAAATTACAAAAATATGTACTTTTGTTAACTAGTGAGGCCGAATATATTATTGCTATAGAGGCATTCAAAGAAGTTTTGTGGATGAAGAATTTTATAAAAGAGTTAGGGCTAAATTAGGAGAGGTATCCACTTTATTTTGATAGTCAAAGCACTTTCCATCTTGCGAAGTATCCTACTTATCATTATAAGACAAGGCACATCAAGGTGCGGTACTATTGGATTTGAGATGTGTTGGAGCCCAAGTTGATGCAACTTGAGAAAATACATACCCATGAAAACATGTCAAATATAATGATGAAATCTTTTGCTAAGGAGAAGCTTACCAGAAGAAAGCAGGATTGGTTGTGTCTCCCACCTAACTCGAGAGGGGGAGATATGTTGGGGGTTCACTCCTAGTGGGATCCAAACTCCACTAAGCATAAATGGTGTTGACTATGGAAGTTTGAAGGTTTTATTGGAGAATGCAAACTTAAGGGAGCTTGAAGATTGTTCTTGAGAATATGAAAGAGCAATTATGCATTAACTATTGCATTGGAAATTATCTAGGAGATGACTATATAAAGGCTTTACGGACTGGTTGCAAAGCATAGTAAAATATTAAGGAGTAGAGAGAACATAAGAGAGTGTGAGCATTCTGGAAATTTTGCCCTGTAGATAATTTCATCCCTGATTGATAGGCAAATATAATATGATCGAAACAAAATTATAGTGTTCTTCCTGTGATGTGGATGCTCACATCTAATGGTTAGATAGTCAATCCGAGTCCTCCATAGTCCTCTAACCTTTTTGTGAGTTCGTTTTATGTTATCTACTCCTTGGAGTGAAGTATATTGTTAACTGTTGATCAATGGGTTCCCTCTAGTTCTACTAGAGAAGACTTGTTGTAATCTCATTATTTACGATAGTTGAAGTTTGATCTAGATTCAGCCCCATGGGGTAGTGGGTTTTCCACGTAAATATTGGTGTGCCTCATTTACTATTTTTACTTGTAGTTTACTTTACCTATTTTATCACACAAAGAGGAAAACTTTAATTTCTGCAACTTAATAGATGTTTTCTGAATAAAACTTTAATGCTCATATATTAGAAATTGGCATGCATACAAAAGAAGGTACTTATGATTGTTGAAATTTAAACTATATAATTATGCACCTAAACAATTAAATTTAACCGCATGTACCTGAAGTTTATGAGAATGTCTCACATCCTATTGAACAGGGATGTTCAATATGCATGCAGAACGTGTCAGAAGGTGTCATATGCATAGAGATTTATTGAGACGGTCCAAAGGGTGCGGAGTTCTTATATGTGCGGAACTCAAATTTGTGTACTAGTCAGCTATAAATGTATGAAACATGATTACATGAAAATCTATACTAATACAAAAGAGAATTGGAGTGTTAAAAGTTTTAATTTTCTTTTTTGCCCTCTCAAATTTTGGTAGATTCTAACTATTTTATTATCTCTAATTAATCATTCATTAAATAAATATAACCTCTTATTAATTATGTACCTCTTCACGTTCCTAAATAATTATAATTATCAATAATATTATAACTATTAATTATTTAAAAATAATATAATAAAATCTATACTACTATAAAAAGAGGATTGTTGAGGTGTTGAAACTTTTAGTTTTCTTTTTTTCCCTCTCAAATATTGGTAAATTCTAGCTATGTCATTATCTCTAATTAATCTTTCATTAAATAAATATAACCTATTATTACTTATGCACCTCCTTACTTTCTAAAATAATTATAATTATCAATAATATCATAACTATTAATTGTTTAAAAATAGTATAATAAATAATTTTTAAAATAAGTATACGCAATTATTAGTAGTAACCGATTAAAATATAATAATAATTATTTATGAATTGTAATATAATAATTAAAATTATAGTATAAATAGAATAATATTTTACTAAATACTATTAAGAATTATACTATAATTCAATGAGCAATAAGATAAATAGAATAAATATTTAATCACATAAATAGTGTAATTATATTAATAATATCACAAAAATTATGAATTACACTATTTATTTAGTATTATATCTTATATATATTAAATAAAATTTTTAATATTATTTTTAGAGTATTTTCTCAAAGATTATTACATGATACTGAATAATCTATACTTGGTAATGATTGAAAACTAACCTTTTTGCAGAATATTTATTTAATATTAATAATGGTACTACTAATTGTTATTGATAGTATAATAAAATAATTATAAAATATTTCTAGTACTAAATAATTTAAGTTAAAAAATAAAATTAAATAAATATTTTATAGTATGTAGATAGTATAGTTATTTTAATAGTATTACTTAAACTAAGAATTATAATATTAAATAATATAAATTATAGTAAACCCCCCACGAACGTTTAGCATTTTGCAGTAAATAGATCCTATGAACTTTCGAAATCACACTAAACCCCTAATAACGTTTGTAGAAAGGCCCCAATATCTTTTAGATAAATTTCACCAAAGCCCTAATAACTTTCAAAATGCCTTTTTATGCTATTTTCCTATGCTAATTTATAGGGTTATCTGCGAAATTCAGAAAGTTATTGGGGGGTTTCTTTGAAATAGAAAAGTCATTAGGGGTTTAGTGTGAATTTGAAAGTTTATAAGGGCTGAAAGTTCATAAGGGTTTAGTGTAATTTACCCTATTAAATAATTATAATGAGGAGTAACTATTACAATATGTTGTAGGCATTAAGTGTAACTATATACGGAACATAAAAAAAAAGTTAGCCAGATTAATGCGTCTTAGTTAATTTAGAGTTAAGTTAACAACTTTCAAGTTGGAGGGGAATATTTAAGAGAATTTATAGAATTGACAGTTTTATTTGAGAATAAGTTTTGATTTGGGGGACTTATTTAAAAAAAAAGTTAGCTCTGGGCGATCATTATTAGAAAAACATTCAATTACAATAACTATATAATAATAATTAATTCATACATTTCTTTTTAAATAATCTTATTATACAACTTTAATTTTTTAACATGTACTTTTATAATTTAATAAAAAATCCAAAACTTAAAACATGCATATTCACGTGCAACGCACATGCATTATACTAGTAATTTATACACAATTATTAGTAGTTACCAATTAAATTATTATAATAATTATTTATGAATTATAATAAAATAACTAAAATAATAGTATAAGTAGAATAATATATTACTAAATACTATTAAGAATTATATTATAATTCAATGATCAATAAAATAAATAGAATAAATATTTAGTCAAATAAATAAAGTAAATATTTAAATAATATCATATAAATTATGAATTACACTATTTATTTAGTATTATATAATTAAATAAATAATTTAATATTATTTTTAGAGTATTTTCTCAAAGATTATTACATGATATTGAATAATCTATACTTAGTAATGATTGAAAACTAATATTTTTTTAAAAAATAATTAATAAAATATTTATAGTACTAAATTATTTAAGAGCATAATAAAAAAATTAAATTAGATAAATATTTTATAGTATATAGATAATATAATTATTTTAATAGTATTACTTGAACTAAGAATTATAATATTAAATAAAGTAAACTACAGTAAACCCCATGAACTTTCAGCATTTTGTAGTGAAATAAACCTATGAACTTTCAAAATCACACTAAACCCCTAATAACTTTTGTAGAAAGCCCCCAATATCTTTTAGATAAATTACACCAAACCCACAATAACTTTCAAAATACCTTTTTATGCTATTTTCTGATTCTAATTTATAAGGGTTATCCGCAAAATTCAAAAAGTTATTGGGTGTCTTCTTTAAAACAGAAAAGTCATTACGGATTTAGTGTAATTTTAAAAGTTCATATAAGCTGATAGTTCATAAGGATTTAGTGTAATTTACCCTATTAAATAATTATAATGAGAAATAACTATTACAATATACTGCGGATATCAAGTGCAATCATCTAGAAAATACCAGGAAAAAGTTAGCAAGATTAACGCAACTTAGTTAATTTAGAGTTAAGTTAACAACTTTCAAATTGAAGAGGCATATTTAAGAAAATTTATAGACTTGACAGTTTTATTTAAGAATAATTTTAGATTTTGGGACTTACTTAAAAAAAAATTAACACGAGGCGATTATTATAAGAAAAACATTTAATTATAATAACTACATAATAATAATTAATTCATATATTTCTTTTTAAGCAATTTTATTATACAATTTTATTTATTAACACAGATTTACTATTCAATAAAAAATTCAAAACTTAAAATATGTACGTTCACGTGCAAAGTACGTGCATTATACTAGTTTTAAAAAAATGATTACAAACATCAGCAAGGATAAGATCCGCACAATGGTATATACAAGACACGCAGCTCAAGATTCATCGCAATGCATGATTTTATAGCTGAAAACAACACCCCAATCAGGAAAAGAGGAACTTAACAACTTAAACTGCACGAAAAAAAGAAGCAATTTTGAAAAGAAATTACGTGCTGGGCAGGCCAACACACGAAAAAATTTGATGTTTCGGACAAAGCCTGGGGAAAACTGTTGTTCCTCTCAGTGGGAGCACCACAAGTTTATTGCTGTATGCAACCTATGGATGGTGATTTTGATTTTGCATTGATGACACAAAAGAGACTCGACTCTTCTTCTCTTCTATGCCTCAAAGGAGAAGTCTTCGAACATCACTGAAGTTCATTCTCAAAGCCGAAAAGAACTTACCTGTGAATGAAAATAACAAATGTCAACAATGGTCCAATCTAACTGGTTTGAGAATGAAACATCCTTTTGCTATTACCTCCTACACCGCCTTCAAAAACTCGGTGATCAGCAGATAAGTTCAAGCTCATCTTTGTGACTACTGTAGGTTTTTCAATTCCTGAAAAAGAGCGCAGACATGTGTATCATTGCAGAATTTAGTCAAGGACAACTTATCTATGAGAGCTGAAACATACCATCACTTCCAACTACAGGTTCAACAACCTTGTTACCTCGACCGACGGCAAGAATACATGCCTGCAAAAGTATTTTCAAGAAAGGAAAAAAGAAAAAGAAAAAAAAAGATTATGCACTGGCTCTAGGGGAATTCACTCTGAACAGAGCTGAGCCTGGTTGAGTTGAAGCCTAAATATGCTATACAATAACAGCAGCAAATTGAAAAAAACCTGTATCCCAGAATGCCGCATATCACAGTGTTCTCATTAAAGGATATCTAAAAATATCAGGAGCCGTCCAGCTAGGGAAAATTAATGGAGATATTCAATCTATGAATCTATGTTATAATCCAAAATTGATCAATGCTACATTGTGAGTTTAGGAAATCTAAAACGGAAGCAGTAGGCTTGTGTAGACTTGTCTTTTTACTTCTGCTGAAATGACATTAACTATGTCGTAGTAAGGATGGTGAGAGTTTCTTGAAAACAAGGTGGTAATTTTTAGCAAGATGTTCTATGCGTGCTTCCAATTCAATGTTTTAAAAAGCTCTCGCCTAGGCCTGGGCGGTACCTAGGCAGCCGAGGCTCTGCTTTCCTAGGTCTTGAGAGTGCCTGGGAGTGAAGACCACTTATGCGGACTGCACTGCTAGATCTAGGTCGTGCCTTCCTCCATTGCTGCCTTCACGTCCTCTAACATCCTCTAAACTCCTCCGGCCTGCTCCACCGGCTATGAACACCTCCTCCCACTCCTCCAACCTACAGCAAAACCTCCTCCGCCACCACTTAAAGAAATCCTCCTAGGCCTAGTGTAGTAGCCCTAAGCAATTAATTAATTATATCCTTATTTTAAAAAAGGGAATATGTGCAAATATTTGATTTTACTTGGGAGGTTTTGTGTAAAATTCCCTCAATCCTACTGAGGCTCACTTCCACCTCCACATTTTGGTGGCTCTCTGCTGTTGGAGGGAAATGGAGTACCCCCTGAAGAGGGGGACAAGAAAAAAGGAAAAAGAAAAAGGAAAGGGAACTAGATAAGAAGGAACAAAAAATTAACATACCCTCCACCACAAATCTTCTGGTTGGAAACGAAATCTCTTGCTGGAGAGGTGAAAGAGGAGAAGAGAAGGAAAGAGAATAGGGAGAGTCAAGTTAAATGTCCAACTCAAATCAAGGTATAAATCCTCTTCTTACCCAATTTAGATTTCTAGTATTATGAGGATGATGATGATAGTTTTGAATTTGAATTGAGTTTCGGTTAGGTTTTGAATCTTGAAATAAAAAGGGAAGAATACAACAAACCCTAGCTCCAGGGAGGAACTCCTCGCCAGCCACCTCCAGTTGTCAGCAGGTCCCCGCCATCGTCAAGACACCCCGCGAGCAAGAAGGAGGTCCGGTGGCTTGCTCTGTTACTATAGAGAAAGAGAAGAAAAGAGAAAGAAATAGAAGAGAAAAGAAAAGGAAAAAGAAGAGGAAACGGCAGAGAACAAACACAGAGGAAAGGAAAATTATCCTTAGATAATTTGTTAATAGGTCCAGGATATACAAAGGGACGTTATAAAATAATGATAAAGTGCTAAGATTAGTAATAAGTCTATGTGAACCCTATTTATTGGTCTTGACTACTATTTGATTACGTTTGATTCTATTTGGACCTAGATTATAGAGTGATTAATTTATAACATAGGTTTGTCTTGAATTAATATTAATCTTATATCTTTATACTACATGATTTGGTTGATAGCGAGGGGGGATCATATTTTGAAAAAACTTGAACAGTATAAGCCTATAAGGTGAGTTCATTTCTTACTAGTATTTTTATAATCTAAATCACCAATATTATATCTGATTGATCTTGTGCTCGAGAGATAACTTGTATTATTTTCATGTATGTAAAATGAAATGTGATTTGACTTATACTCTAGCAACTATCCTAATAATATGATTTTGATCTCGTATGAGTTATTAAAAGTAAATATAGTTCCATATAAAAAGTGTTAAAATGAATTAGTTCTCATGTGATCTCAAACAAATGTGAATATTGTTTTATTCAAAAGCCATTGAAGGTGTAAGTATTTTGAAGGTGTTTTAATAGTTTGATGAATTCAAGAAATTTTCTCGTGATTTGATATTTGAAAGAAAAAAAATTGATAAAAGTATAATTTGTAAATTGTTTTATTGATATGACGAGTTTTACACTCGTCCATTTGATTTGAAAGCATTAATAATTTTGACAAAGTGATCCAGTCTATACCAAAATTTTTACGGTACAAGTGACGTGTTTTTGAAATAAAGTAATTGGCAAATGAATTCAAAGCAATAAATCAGCTTGGAAATGTGAAGTTAAGTGCTATATGGAATTAAGTGCTACATCACGTGAACGCGGTGGAAGCCATCTCTAAAATCCGTAGCACTCTAGAATCCACATTGCTTGGTAAAGAATTTCATTGTTTTCAAACCTCAAAAGCCCACTATAGAGTGTTCTGTTGTACCTGCCATATAGTGAATGCACCTTTATGTGGCCTTCTTGGGCATTTGTGATATGACCCTTTTGGGCATTTGTAATTTGGCCGGCAGCCTATGACAATGTTACATGCATTCTATTCCCTAGAATTATTTGTTCTGTGATGCATTTTATGCATTCCCATGCCACTGGGCTATAATTCGTACCATTAATGTGACATATGAAGAAATTCTTAAAACTATGTAAACAACCCATCGAGTTTTTTTTATTCTGACATTTAATTATGAATTTGAGAAAAACGATAATCTTTTGGTTTTGAACATAATTTAATAGTTTGTTTTCTTTCTCAATATTTATATTGATTTCGAAACGTCTGCTTCAAAAATCTATGACAGTACATTCAGTTTTCACATAAGAAAGAATTTTAAAATGTCGCATTTTTCTTGAAAATAATAATAATGTATTCTTTTACATAATATTTTGTCATTTCAGAATTTCAGGTGCAAAACCTATAATTCACTATTTCTTGAAATTATTACTTTATTAGGTATCTAGGAACTCTAATAGGAAATGTTCTCACTGAGCTTGAGCTCATCCGTTGCTTTCAAATTTTTTTCAGATCTAGCGTAGCTTCACATATAAGCCGATCTTTTGGTTGTGGCTTGTTGCTAGGAGGCATTACTATGGGAAAGCCTCTCTTTTGTGTTATCTACAGCCGAACAATGTATTTTGGTTTAGTAAAATGTAAAATGCTTGTAACGGTGAGCTTCCGAGTTGTACGTACTGACTCTATATATATGGTTTGCTCTGAACTTTTATCATCAACAGGTTTATATATTTTGAGAAAAGCTATGTGATAAGTGTCAAGCTTGACACGTGCATGAGACTTTTCTTGTGCACAGTCGCTGTTGTCGAGTCCCCGTATCTATTATCAGCTGCTATTTCAAGGCGTGACACCTAGGGCATAGGTGCTAGTTTGGCCTCTAGAGGTGCCTAGCACTTTCGATAACATTGATTGTAATTAAAAAATAAAAAAAAGAAAAAGGCCTAGGCGTCGGATCCGACGCCTAGACAGCCTAGTGTTGCAAATAAAATTTCTTTATGACGAAGATTCAGTTAGCTACTAGTTGTTAGTGTTATCATTAAACATGTTTACATGTTTGCAAATAAAATTTCTTCTACGGTAAAGACTCCGCCGCTACATAGCTCTTTAAGACTTTAACATCTTACTTGTGCTCGCAAATAAAATTCCCTTTATGGCTTTATGGCAAAGGTTCCAGTCTGCTACCTAGGCTCTTAAACATAGCTCTTAAACATATTTCTCATGTCACGTTGCATTTGAAGTTTAAGACTTTCATCTGGACATAACTAGAAGATTTATTTGGTTTTCTCAAGGCAAATGAACAAGGATCAAGTTTAAAGATAAACAGGGGTGAAAGCCAATATCTATTTATCTCTTAGTGTTAGAAAGACGGAAGCAGCCAAAAACAGCCGGTGGAACTTTTAATTTTGTAATAGAACTGAAGTGTTCCATCAACAACATGTTAATGGGGGTATTGTTAAGGGGCATTATGATAGTTAATGTACGCTGCAAAGGATTAATTGGCTGAGTATTCAATGTTTTCAAGAGGGGTTAACTTCTTTTTCGTTTGGCAAATATAGAGGACTAAATTTATGGTACTTACAGTGGTGGATTCAGGATTTCTAGAAAGTGATGACAATTAATAAAAATTTACAATTGTCCTCAACGAGGCGACAAGTGCATATTTTGAAAAAAGTACATAACCATCATTAGTAAAACTATTAAGTACATCTTTCTCAATTAGTGGGGTCACCTAAGATTTTCACATGTAGGTTTTGTAGTGGCTATGGGTTTTTTAGGTGGGTGGGTACTACATTATGTGGAGCAGAGATGTGTCGACACCACTTTGCTCCATGTAGAACCACTCCATGTAGAAATCCCCCCCCCCCCCCCCCAACAAGGTATTTAGCACAATCTCAAGAGGAACAATTCGTAACTTGTCTACCTGATGACTTTAACTCTTCCCATCAGGCATGCTAATAAACTGCTGCCAAATGGGGCCAACAGACAAAGTTAGTACTTAACATGGCACAAAATAGTTATGATCATCAAATTGGCAGCATGTGCAGGAACCATTCACTGCATCACTTCTTTGGCTTCATAATCACTACTGTAGTAAGAATCTTAATGATGACTTACCAAATGAAAACAAAAACCATTGTACAGCTTAATAAGAAAATTGCAATATGACATTGCACAGTGAAGAAACTAAATGTTCTTCAAAAATTTAAGGCCAAACCTGCGGAGGGTTGATTATAGCGCAGAAATGATCCACAGGAAACATCCCTAAATTTGAAATGCTGCAAAAAAATTTTAATTTTAAAAAAATGGTTACATTTAATCTTATTAAGGAAAAAAAAAAAGATGACCACCAACTAAGAATATTGAAATGATTGCACACCTACCTGAAAGTTCCACCTTGAAATTGATGAGGAGCAAGCTTTCCTGCTCGTGCCTTCTCAGCCAATTCTTTGACCTAGAAAGGGAGGGAAAATTCCTTGACAATAAATATCCTATAACCAAACTTGAAAGTTTACATATTACACCTGTTAAAAAGATAATAAGATGCTTGAAGGCTGCGAAGTGCTAATTTTCAAAGCAGAAACTACACCTCTGCAATTATGTAACGACTCATAAATTAGTTAGATTAAAGAGATAGAAACAGTCCGATTAAGAAGTTAAGAGTTCAAGGAGTAGCATCATTTAGCTTTGTCAAGTTTGCTTGATATACATTGTTATGGTAAAGTGGGTCACTGACATGGTATAAGAGGCCTTACTCTAAACCTCGCATCGACAAACTTATATGTTTTCTTAGCCCCTTTATTCTTCCTTTTCAAGTAAGTGGTGTTTAGACTGGTAATGCTTCATTTAGCGGAGAATTTTTTAAAAAGATTCTTTTTAAAAGATAATTAGCAAAAACGACTTTTTTGCTAAATAATTAGCAAAATCGACCTCTTTTTTGCCAACTCATCAAGGCTGGCCAAAAAGAGGTCGATTTTGCGAAATTTGGTGTTGAAAACACATGGTACTACTAGTCCCGTGTGTTTAGCATCGCTAATCACCTCCTAAGCACAACCTAGAAAACACACGGGACTAGTAGTCCCCTGTTAAACCCTCGCTTTTTTACCCTCACAAGCTTCATGCTCTTCCTAAAGTCCACAGAGAAACAAAAAAGAGGAGAAAAAGGGGGGGGGGGGATGGCGGCGAATGGGGCTGATGCGGAGGTGGTCGATTTCGAGCCCGACAAGGACAATCTCATGGACAAGGACACCGGCGCAACCGTCCCCAGGCTGAGATTCGCCATCGCTCCTGCTGCCAGCGATCTCTCTGGTGGGCCCAAGAAGACGAAAGAGAGGGGTTTTAGAGACGAAGCCACAGCCGACCGAAGCACTCGCTTGGCGGGAAACGACTTCAATTCCCTCGATTCTGATGGCGGTCCTGTCCCCCTCCGATGTATATTTTAATTTCCTCTTTTAAGGTTTCAAATGAATGCAAGTTTAGGGTTTTTTTTTATAATAGGTTGATTTGATTCAAATCTTCTTGAAATTGAAAGAAAACCTATAATTAGGGTTTACTTGCAGTTCGTTTTGTTGTATGGTAGACTTTGACAAGAATAGCGGCTTAGTTGTATTGAGATAGAGGTGGTTTCTGTTTAACACAAGTACAACTGTTCATCCTCAGGTGGTATCAGTTTGACACATGGGACTAGTAGTCCCGAGTGTTTTCAACACCAAACTTAGCAAAATCAACCTCTTTTTGGCCATCCTCGATGACCTGGCTAAAAAGAGGTCGATTTTGCTTATTATTTAGCAAAAAGGTCGTTTTTGCTAATTATTTTTTATAAAGGGTCTTTTTTTAAAAATTCTCCTTCATCTGGCATAAAGCCCCACATGAGAGGAACTGTCATGTCCCATGTTCATTTCATATACATGATTAGCCACAATCATCATCTTAAGACTTAAGTCATGTTTGCTACTAACCTAACGAAAACCAATTTAACATTTCCAAAGGACAAGATTTCATTATGGTGACAAAACTATAAGGAAGTACATTAGAAAACCAAGATTATGTAAAAGAGACCCTAACACGGGATTGTGTAGAGTAGCTTGACATCAGTTAGCAGTTGGATCAAAACTGTTATGTTACTAGCATCTAAGCATCCAATTGCATCCAAAATATGAAAGTAATTATAGCTTTAAGAACAGTACCTCAGATGATATTGCTGATAACGTTTTCTCATCTGCATTCCTAATGATAGGGGTCATCAAACCCTGGAAGCAAGGCATTGCCAGTGATATCCCTTACAGTAGATATACTATAGTACTATTACTTTCAAGATTTTTTAATTGTGTACCTTCTCAGTAGCCACAGCAATTGAAATGTCAACGGAATCGCACAAAGTGGCTTCCCCTTTCTCATCGTTCCAGTAAGCTGTCCAATCATGCACAAACAGACTCCACGATTAAAAAATCTGGATCAAACATTAGATATTCACTATAGGAATTGAAAATAGAATGCACAAGAAAACAAATGGATCTTAACTATTTAAGTTCTTATCCCAAGACATAATACAATAAAAGTTTCCCCAATATTAGTCCCCCAAGTCTTTCACATTTTGAGATTATTTGCCCAAATCTTGACATTTTGAAATTTGCCCCCAAATTCTTCATATTTTGGAATTAGTCCACCGAATCTTTTTAATATTTTGAAATTAGTCCTTCTGTTGAATAGCTAGTTGAAAAAGTTGTTTTTTTTTTGGAACAGTGAAGCTTCATAGGGTCTTTTGTCAGTCCAGGTGCAGGTAGTTCGCATCTTCACAAACATGTCTATTTCACCAAGCCTCTCTCTGAGACAGTGCACAGATCGTTACGCCTTTCGTGTGGGTCGGAACTTACCCGAAGAGAAATTTCGCTACCTTAGGACCGTTATGGTAACGGCCGCCGCTCACCGGGGCTTCGGTCGCCGGCTCCCCTGGGGGGGGGGGGGGGGTTGGGGCACTAATTTCACAGTACGAAGATTTATGGGACTAATTTCAATACACTTAAAGATTTGGGGGGTCGAATTTGAAACCCTGTAAAGATTTGGGGGACTAATTTCAAAATACGAAAGATTTGGGGAACTAACATCAAAAAACCCAATACAATATTACATTACCACATGACTAAAGCCAAAGTAAACCATAATATATGTTAACTGATAAAGATGGATATGACGAGCAAGTTCTCACAATAATTTGAGGGTGTTTGAGGATGGAGATGGTGAGGATGGGAGTGGAGAGTATTATACTGAAAAAAAAATCTTCACATGATGATTTGCAAACCAGTCTTCGATAGTCGTTTATAGAAGTAAAATTTGACATCCCTGCCTCTGTCAGTGCCTAAATATTTATTTAATCATCTGAACCAAAATAAGCTTCCATGACAAAGATTGTCACCCATTACGTTGTTTGGTGAAAAGGTAAAATTGGTATTACTGTCTAAGCAATATACATAACATTGGCAAGGGAAATATAGGTTTAATCTAACTGATCTTAAAAATTCCAAACCACATCTCTCAATAATTTGAGGGTGTTTGAGGATGGAGATGGTGAGGATGGGAGTGGAGAGTGTTATATTGTCATCCATTACGTGTTTAGTGAAAAGGTAAAATTGGTATTACTGTCTAAGCAATATACATAACATTGGCAAGGGAAATATAAGTTTAATCTATAACTGGTCTTAAAAATTCCAAACCACTAGGCCATAGTTTGCATATACTAAGATGGAATAAGTCCTAAACTTCAATGAGTACCTTAATGATATTCATTACTTAAAGCTAAAATTAATTGAGAAAGAAAAACTAGTTTTCTAACATTTTTGCAGTAAGTCGCCACACGAAGTTAGAAACTGAATCATATGTTTATGCTGAAAATTAAAAACTTTGCAGCTCATGTGCCTATTAAAAAAGAAGGCTTTCTCTTTTCTTCTATGAAGAAAACTGAAACTGTGCAAACAAAAGTCAGCAGGTTTAAAGTCTTACCATTCGCTTCAGGTACATTTTTTAATGCAAGTGCAACAGCTTTTATGACAACGTCATTTACTGACACTTTCACATTATGCTGATCTGCAAGTTGGATAACAAAAAGAGTTCCTTTACTCATTAATGTTTAAAGTACCAAAAGGAGAAAAGTGGTATAATATCAGTCATAGAACCACGTAACCGATTACTTAAGAAAATAAAATAGTCAAAAGACAAACTTCCTTTAGCATACCTTTAAGTTCTTTTCTGAAAGCAAGTAGCGGATCTAGTATGACATCTGACACCAAGTGATAAATATTAGAAAATTACTGAAAATGTTAAAACTGAAGGAAACTACAAATAAGGACGAACCTGAAGACAAGTATAAATGTGGGGTGCTCTGCTTAGATTCCAGTAACCGTTTTGCAATAACCTACATGATTGCCTCTCCACTTAGCTATATTATCACAGTTGATTTTATAAATTTGTAAATGAGGCAGATTTGAGAGAGTTTCCAAATTAAAGATGCTAGTTTTAGAACATTCAATTATAATCACATTGTCAGAGCTGGCCTCTAAAACATACAGGGAATTACATAGTCACCACTAAGAAATGTCAAAATCAACTCAAGCATAAAAATAATGCCCAGCACACTGAAGAATGATCATGCAGTTTGGAGAGAAAGTACCCACATCTAGAATTGAGATGATAAGCAAACAATATTAATGCAAGCTCAAAAATAAAGTATTCAGACAGAAGCATCCAAACAAAAAGTCACTTAAGAGAAAAACTTGGAGGATAAGTACTATACATTACAAATTTAGGGCACAAAAAATTTATAAATGAAGAAGGGTGTATTTATGTGGTATAGGCCCCTCACTACTAGATAATTGAGAAAAGGCAAAATGATGTCCAGTAGATAGAAATTTCACGTAGTATTTTGATGTATTAAATATATAGGCCTTCAAAGCAATGGGATCGTGAACATTACATGAGGGAAAACTAGTGGTTTCAGTTACTCCGTTATCGCTATGCTTAATAACAGTGCCATCATATCTTTATTGGTAGGTAATAGGGAAGGGTAAGGCTTACATGACACCATGTATTTGGCAAAAATGAAGACTTTAAAAGTGTGAGTTTGGGTAAATCTTTCCATGATCAATGTTACCCTCGACTCTTTTGCATATCACATTCTAATCCTATCCTAAATAATAAATTTATTTTGTTATTGTTGACAACATTTTTGTTTAGAAAAATAAAGATAAAGTAAAAAAAATAGATCATGTCATCCTCCCTTTAAAAGTTTGAGCTTGGGTTAATCTTCCATGGTCAGTATTACCCTTGACTCTTTTGGATATCATATTCTAATCTTATAGTAATTAATAATAAATTTAGTTGATTATCATTGACAACATTTTGTTTTAAAAATACATATAAAATAAAAACAAGAAAAAATTAATAAGAAAATAAAAAAGATAATAAATTTGAGTGAATCTTGATCTGTAATTCCAAATCTTAAATCCACATAAGCCATCACCTTATCTAATTAATTGAAACTCTAATCATTAATTTAACCTTATCCAACTAAATGATGATGATAAAGTTATAATTTAGAAACATTATATTCATTTAATCTAAACTTATCATCTCGTTCAAATTATGGTTGACAAATTTGAAGGTTTAAAATTATGATCTTTCTACTTAAACTTAACGAATCCTATAAATACATCATGAAACCACCACAAGAAAAAGATACCAAAATTCTCACGCAAGAAACATTTGTAGCCATCAATCACCAAAAAAATTCCTCAAATTTCCTCTGCTCTCCTGCCAGCAAATAGGTATTATTTATTTATTTTTATCTCTTCTCATTGGCCATCAACCCAACTTCCAATCACAATTGCTTCTTTGCCAAAAATTCATGGCCGAGCCCTTTCATCAACAAGAGAAAGGCTATGTGTTGTACCACTTATCATGAAGCAAATAAGACTTAAAATTTTACCATTAATCCTTCCAAGCCTACAAGAACAAATTATCACTCACACTTTCAATATATTTTAATACTAATTGTTATGTTCTTTTTCACTAAATTTGTTTATTGCATAGTTTGAAATAATGACTGCACAATTAATATCTAAATTTGATTATCAAGTTTGTTAGTGGAATTTCATAATTATTTAAATGCATACAATAATTCATAGTCACTAACACTAGATGAAATTGTGCCTATCTCTTCAGTGCAATTAAGCACAGGAAAAATTGTGCATAGGCCCCAAAACAAGAAACCTCATGTAATCAAACCCCTTCACTTTTGGCCCATATGCTTAGGCCCCTTGATTACAATTTTTATGTAAAAAGACCCCTTTTTAGTTGTCACCTCAGCAAAGAAAGAAGAGATTTCTTTTTATCACCAAACTATCCTCATCCTCTACCTCATATCTCTTTCAATTTTTTTCCTCATGAACCCCCATGAATTATTTTTCTTCCTTCTCCTTCTTCTCAACCATTATCTCTTTCCCCGCCATCTCCAATATTGCATCCTCCTCTTTTCTCTCATTCTTTCTCAGGCTTATATTTTGCAATCATGGCCTCTCCTGTGTCATTTTTGCTCTTTCCTCAACCGTCTATCCTCCTTCTCTCACTATCGTTCCTCCATCCCTCAAAGACCATCTCCTTTGGCTAAAACGACCATCTCCTAAAGTCACGCCGAAGTTAACACTTAACGGTTAAAGTTAACATATGAGTTTAACAAATAGATGTCACCTATATGACTTAGGTTTTAAGTTTAACAAATACATGTTAACTATATGACTTAGGAGTTAAGTTTAACAAATAGGTGATAAATATATGATTTGACTATTAATTTTAACAGCTACATGTTAACTATATAAATTAACTATTAAGAATAACAGATTTGTGTTAACTTTGTGAATTAACAGCTACTCCGTATAATTAGCATCTATTCTCTAAGTTTAACATGTGAGTTGGATTATTAACATGTAAGTTAAAAAATAACATCTATTTTATCAACTTAACGTCAAAGAGGAGGAGGAGGAAGGGTGGAAATAGAACGAAAGAGTAGGAAGGGGAAGGAAGGGAAGTGCAGATGAGATGGAGGAGAGAGAAAGAGAGAGGATAATGATTGGAAGAGGAAGGAGGGCACGGAGATGGAGGGACAAGAATAGAGTTAAGATGGAGAGAGGAAGGAGAAGAATGAATTTGGTTGAAAGGAAAAGGAGGGAAGGAGGATAGACAGAGGAGAGAGGAGCTGGATGTGGAAGGTCAGACATGGGGTAGAGGAGAAGGGAGGAGGATGGAGGTGGGACAGAGAAGAAAGGAGGAGGGAGAAGATAGAGTGGAGAGAGAGTACATGAGGAAAAGGAAGGAGAGAAGGAAGAAGATGAGGGTATTTTAGGATTGAGAGAAAAATATGGGTTCATGAGGGGTTTATCACATGAAAAATTGGATGTTGGGGCTAGAGCACATGGGCCAAAAGTGAGGGGGTTTGGTCACGTGAGGTTATTCTTTTGGGGCCTAGGCGCAATTTTTCCTTAAGAATAATTAAATATTAAATCCCGTGCATTGCACGGGGTAAAAACTAGCATGCATGTGTGTGTCTAAGGCTTTTTCTTCGACACCACCCAAAAAAAGGCAAAGGAAAAAAATAAAGTTGGAATAGTCACTGTTGTGTTTCTTAAAAAAGAGATTGTTGACTTAATTGACCATTCATGAGAAGGAATATCTCATTCAGTGGGATATCTGTACCTATGTGCAAAATAATCAAGATGCATTGTGAAAGCAAGGAAGCTAATCAACATCAAAAAGGAAGTTTGCACAGGGTCTACAGATCAGAGACAGAATTGTCCATCCATCACTATACTATAGCTTAGGAGTCTTAATTACCCCATGAGGACATTGTAACTAAATTCAGAAAAGATCATCCAAGAAAAAAAGCCTGCAAGACCAGCATAAAATAGTGTAAGCTAGAAATGAAATTCTCAATAAAAGTTTAAAAACATGATAATGTAACCTAAAATACCACAAAAGAACATTACATAACCGTTTAGAACTGAAATGTTCTGTGAAAGGAAACATTACAAGTATCAAATCCTTCATTGCTGGTAAGTTATGTAAGTTCTAACATTGTTAATAATGATAAAAAGAACCTCAGCGATGGATACACGCGGGGTTATCATAAAGGATGTAATCATCTACTTTTGTTTTCTCCCAAATAGATATTATGTTAGTTATCATTAATCCGGAGCCATAAGACCATAATCCTACACACAAGTGCACTCAAAACAAAAGTAAGAGATCCTTCGACCCCATACAGACAAAAATATAAATACCTAATAATTTCAATGAACAGAAAATTTTGGAATCTAGAGAATAACATAAAGGTTACATTTTTTCGAAACTATAAACTAATATTATGGTTTAAAAATGCCTGCAAAGGGCCCATGAAGCGACAGAAGACGTACCTTGCGTATTTGACTATTTGGAAAATCTTCATAATCATCCATGACAGGCGAAGCAGGGGCAGACTGACTGGTTGTATGGGTCGTTGACTGTACACTATGTGCCGAGGTGGATGTTTTCTCTTGAGATGGCCTGGAAGCTTGTTTAGATCCTTTTCCAGATTTTATTGCTTCTAGTACGTCACTTTTCAGAAGAGTACCCCGAGGACCTGATGGCTTTAATGATGATGCATCTAAGCCGTATTCTCTAATTAGCAACCTCGCTACTGGGCTTATTCTTCTCAAACTAGTTCCTGAGATGTGCTCTTTTTGTTCTACAGCCTTGGATGATTTCTCTTCTTTGACCTCGGCTCTTTTTGATATATCAACGGGTATATTTTTAATCTCATCAAGATCTTCAACCTTATAAATCAGCAAAATTCCTTAGCAAAATAGATATGGCATCAACAACACAAAACCATCTTATTGCAGCAGGCATATCTACATAGAAACAACATTTATACGATAATGTCATTACTAATGTCTGAGCCTTTTCCCACTAAAATGAGGTCAGTTAACAAGCATATCCCAAAGTTGAGTCTCCACAAAAGAATTAACAAAATTTATTACTAGTAATCAATCCCTTATGATCAATTCTTGGCCAGATATGGCATCAGATGGCATTGTAGTAGAACCTACAAGGCGGAGGTACACAAATGATCAACTTTTAGACTAGAAAATAATCTTTATATAAAGAATGACCTCAAAATTCTTCTAGAATAGAAAATAATCTAAATGGTGAATTAAGGTGATGAGACAGTCTTTGAGAATTTTGTCCAATACTGAGGCGATATGGGCAAATGGGATCATCTCTGACAAAACCATGAATATGCAACATGAATGAATATATTGACTTCATGGAAGGACAGCGAATTACCGTAATTGCAATAGGTTGCCCCACAAGCACATCTTTTGAGCCTTCTGGAGCCAATATTTTAGCCAAATACCTGAAGATGGTTTACCAGGCACGTTGGGTAAATCCAAGAGATAAAGAATGCATATAAAGCTCACAGTTGTAAAGTTGCTTTAAGAAGTTGCAGTCTTGAAGACAAAAATGATCAGAATTTTGAAATAGCAGCCTCTTCTAGTAACGAGCTATAGGTATTACAACGAGTGCTTGTCCAAGGTGTTGAGGGATGGGGTGTACAAGATAAAATTAAGCAACATGTCACTCCAAACATTCACCACACACTGTAGGATCTTTCATGTGCATAGACTAACTTGTTCAAATCTTTATAACTAGATCGCCATATCAGTGGACATCTATCCATCTCGACCAAAACTTCCAGAATAGTGGAATTGGAGCTTGCATCACTTGATATTTTACTTACGTAGTCACTGTATTTTTTTAATAAAGATTCAACTCTAAAACATAATAAGAAATTAACTAATGAACTGTAAAAGGAATTCCAATGATTTATATTCTAAAATCTACAAAGAAATAGAACATACCCCTCCTCAAGGCATTCAAACTCAAGAGTTGCTTTGTCTGTCTCGATCTCACATATCACATCACCCACATTAATCTAAAAAGAAATACATGCAAAAGATAAGCCTTAAAGTTAACATAAAACTTCTCTGTTTTCCAGAATATGGGTCCAGTTTGTATAGATTAAATATAAGCAACAACAAACTATGATTATCAAAATAAAATATATAACCTTGTCGCCTTCTTGCTTCCTCCACTTAGCAATGTTTCCTTGATTCTAAGAGCATAAGTTGAAGCTTGATGTCAGAACTTACAAGAATTAACAGAAATGAGAGGAATATATGGATAAACGTTAATTACAGTATTTCTATAGTCCTCACCATGGTTGGGGACAATGCTGGCATTTCCAGTACAGTATGTGATCCTGTATGAATAAACAACTAGACAAGTGAAAAACTGGAAGAAACAAACAATAAATTGTGTTCCTACAGCATTTTAACAAGGGTACAGACAATTGAAAAGCTATAGGGTCCTCATTATCAAATGCAACTTCAACTTGCTATTACAACACAATCTACCTAAACGATATTCCAAATTTTCAACTATAAGCATAGGAGCTCCAACATCAAAAAAGAGAAGACAATTACGAAGGGACTTTTCAAATTTTAGCCAAAAGGCAATCATTGAGTTAGTATTTAAATCTAAGTCCTTGTAGGCTATACTAGCAGGACATTGGGTCCTCAATCTCACTAAATGAATTCTTCAGATTCTCCCTATCAAGGAGTTACAGAACAGAGGCAGAAATAAATAGAACACTTTATCACATAAAGGGCTACGTTAATGTTGAAACTCCTTTGCTGTCCACTACAACCTAGAGGCACAGTATTCTGCAGCCTCAGTGATGGGAATCCTTGGAAAGTCTATGTGAGAATGAAGAAAATATAAATCAGATTTCCAGAGATTGAGTTTGATACTTTGAGATCATATTGGATTGTCATGAGGATTTTAT
>JBAKGM010000365.1:39223286-39238087 GCA_037177215.1 Asparagus racemosus | reverse complement strand
CTCAAGCTCACTTACTGACTTGATCGTCGGAGGTACAACGGGGGAAACAAGCCCCGTCCTCTCACGAGCTTCTACCTATACAGGGGGGGAGAGCGGCCCAACTCAGAGCTAGATATTCGGGGGAGAGAGCGGATCCCCATCATCATCATCATCATCCGAAACGTCGAACCTGTTTTGACCGAGATTAGTTGACTGTTCGATCCGAACGCAAGTTTGAGCATCAACACTAATGATAATAAAGTATATAAAGTAGGACATGATGATAATAATGCCCATATTTGGTCCTAACAAAATTTTCAACAAGATCATCTCACGTGACTCGTTACGTGCGTCTTACGTAGCTTAATTGGGTTTATGTAGCAAAGGTTAATCATGATCTTTAACTAACCGTTACGGAAAAAAATCCACAAATGAGCTTAATTGGGTCTATTCTTTGTTCACGTGAGGGAGAGGATGATTCTTTCCCAAATTGCAAGAGATTCTATAACTCAATTTCAATTGTCTTAATTCAATTTAATCCTAGGAGGAAGAAAAACACCCAATTTGATTCTCATCCTTTTGAGCCCTAATTTAAATTAAAAAATAATTTTCAACTTAAATAAATGAGCCTGACTGCTTGCCACATAAGAAGCCACGTCAGTATCACACGATGAGTCACGTGACGTTTAGTCGTCAGAAATTTTGCTTCGACCAAAAGATAGGCATTGTTGTCAACATGTCGCACTTTATATATCTTATCGTCGCCGGAGAAAGAAAATATATGAAGTTAATACTAAGGTTAACAAAACATACTAATCTAGTAATTTCGCCAATATCAAAGGGCAAATTTCAAACAACACCTATTTTAGAATGTTTTCCGCAAATCTTTTTAAACTTTATATAAATTAGAGAAATTACCCTTCTTCCAATATAAAATTTTATTATGTGAAGAGTAGAAGATACACACTGCTCACGCTACTATCAATGTACTGCAAACTAGTGAGAAACAAGAGAGTTCAGTCATTATTAGAGAGAAGTTAAACGTATTATACAGAGCCTATTGTCCATCTCAATTTTCTTCATAAGATGCTCATAACTAGATTCAATTTATACCAAAAATAGGATTTATTACCGCATTTTACAATCTTCACAACAAGAAGCATCCAAAATCAAATTGGGCGCAATACACTGGCGACATCTCTCTCAAGTTCCCTCCCTCATACGAGATATATTATATTTATGATACAACAGAATAATTACAGGTCCATAATATCATCTTCTAGCTCCAGTATAAGCTTTGGTGAGATGTGGAAGCCGCAGTTTAAATAACAGGCGATAAAAACTGCATCTGTTTGGTTGTCTGAATTTAAATTATCGAGAGCCATGATTCAAACGCATCCTTGATCGCTCATAGCCTGGGCAAGATTAAGAAAGGCGCAGATGTTTCCACCATGAACTAAAGCTCTGCAGCAAGAACAAAACATCAGTATTAAGTTGGACACGAAATTGAAGAAATATCTCTAGATGTAATGAAGATCTGAAGAAGTTAGAACACGAGTAGAAAAGGGAGAGGACAAGAGGTCATTAGAAATGTAAATCTAAACGACGATGATGATGACGATGTGAACAAACAATATGGAGTAAGTTGTGTGCATACTTGTATTTATCTTTCTCGTGCCATGATTTTATCTAATGATTATAAATGCCAACGTTCCGAAAAAACCTTCTCAAAACTTTTAGAAAAATAGGCGCCCCAACTCCAAAGTGTTTTTCGCTTTACATGTGTTTTCTTTTCCAGGTGGAGGGCTTTTCTCATAATAAGATGAAGACCACTTTGGTTAATATGGGTATTGTCATTTACCAAAATCAAATGAAAATTTATAAGCCAATAAACAGCTCAAAAGACTCAAATAAACTATGTACTAATATAGGAATTCACTAAAAAAATCTGAGCACATTTCACAAATACTTACTCTGGGTTCTCTTTTAAAAATCCATAATCGCTAGCAGCTTTAATAGATCTCTCATATGTCTGCTTCATTGTTTCCTGTCAGCAAAAGTAGAGATTATAATATTTGTTTTCAAAAGAGTATTATACGCCATAACCCTTTAATCATTTTTTCTTTTTCTTTTTTATTTTACCCTCAACAGAGAGCAAGCAATAACTGAATAAAATACCCAAGAACCTGCTAATTTAGGTGGCAGGAAGTAATAGTTATTAGTATTGATGTCCACCTTTCACCATAACCGTTATATTATGCACTATCAGCAAACACACAGATTGTAATATTTGCTTTTCCATAAAAAATATTATGTGGCATTTATTTTCTAACAATTATTTTGCTTCTACAGTGATAAACTAATTAGTGACTGAAGTGCCACTCTTCGCTGCTCTAGTAGACTGGAGGATGGAGACCAACAAGACAAAAGAATTGCATGGGACACAAGGAAGATTGGATGTGTGCAAGTATGAAGTGATTGCATTATTTCTTTGTAACGCCCTGTACCCGCGAGCCCGTTGGCGTGGTGTAAACAGTGGGACCACTGAGAGCAACTCATTGTTTGGCTCAATCCACTGCTAAAAGATGCTAGCACTAGTTGCTCTTGAACACTTTGATTTGCACTATTTAAACCATTCAAAGTCTTTTTATTTTCCCGCTGTGGGACTATTTGGGGGATCACAATCACCCCACCTTTAATACGCAACGTCCTTATCACAGCATGACAATTAGCACATCCAGTATCAAGGCCAGGCGATGTGACCCACAGCACTCACGCGGTGTCGCACTTAGTTCTGTATAGCACTTAGATCCACACTTTTGGCTGACTAACTGTTCTCATACCATTTGCCAAGCCCCAGGCCTACAAGCCCATCGGCGCAGTGTACGTCGTGTGACCCACTGAGAGCAACTCATTGTTTGTCTCAATCCACTAGTTGTTCTTGAACCCTTTGACTTCACTATTTCAACCATTCAAAGTCCTTTAGTTATCCTGATGTAGGACTATTTGGGGTATCACATTCTTAGTTGCTAATTAGTAAAATTATGCCAGTAACACAATCAAATTTCACACCAAAGATATAAATATACCTGTAATTTTGTCTCGAAATCATCAGCAGACCATTGCAACAAATTGTATTCCTGGTTCATTTCGATTTCACCAACAGCAACCTGCTAGATAACAAAATTGTGGCAATGGGATCAAACCATGTTATGTAATATCTACAAAGAAAAATTAAGAGGTGCATATAAATCCTGAAGTCATGTTATGTAATATCTGCAAAGAAAAACTAGGGGGTGCATATAATCCTGAAAGTAAGTTTTGATGTTCTCCAGAATAAATTGAATGAGCTAGTAAGTGAGGCCAAGCAACCAGCTCCTGCATCTAAACTGGAGTCTGGAGGCATCCACAAACAATGAGAACAGCTATTATTTTATGCTTACATTTGTATCAAATACCCAGTAACAGAGAGTAAAAGGGCTGACTCGTTCCTATAAGTCTATGTAAGTCCTTCAGCTATATACTTTCTGTGACATTAAATGTGCGCTCAGGATATTATCGTCAATGGCCACTCATCTCTGGTCAATTTTTCCGAGAAAAAGATATATACTTTTCTTTACAATATCTGAGCTATTATTACTTAACAAATCCATGATGCACAGGTACTGCTTGTAAGGGAGCTTACTCCATTTAGCTATCCAGATTGCCCGAAACTTCCTAAAGCAAATTATATCTTCCTCCCCCTTAGGCTAGACTGCACGAACAAAATTAATTTTGAGGATTGGTCCTTGCTTGCACAAGCATACACTATAGAAATAGATATGGCAGGCTAAAAATTTTATAAGAACACAAGGCTTTATTTAAGACAGATTACTTATCGCCAAGGAGTCCCTTTCAATCAAATCCAGACAAAGAAAATGTATTGTTTACCATAATTAGAGTGCATTTGATTATGATAATTATGTCCAAGTTCGATGACATAAAATGGCATAAATTAGACCAATTAGTAAAACTGATATAAGAGTCTTACCCCTCCAGCACTGGCGCCCTTTGCTGGAGCAACCAAAATCTTAGCTTTCCTTAGTACATCTATTGCTTGCGGTGTACATGGCATACTTGAACCTGCTTTTTGAAAGGGATTATTTAATCAACAGCAGATGAAATGGATGAAAGTAGATAGTTACCAGAGCTAAATCAAATTTCAATAGATTTCACCAGTTCCTCCCATACCTTCTATTATTATACGGCAACCAGAGTTAACCAAAGCAAGGGCATCAGATTGGTCGATTTCATTTTGTGAAGCACATGGAAATGCAATATCGCAACTTTCATTCCAAGGCTTCGCATCCTCAAAGTACTTAGCTCGTGCATAAGACTTCAAATAGTCTCTGTCAAATTGCGAAAATGGGCTTAATGTTCCATGTGTTACAAAGGCACAAATTAGAAGTTGCGAACACTGAGGAACATGTTCAAACCTCAAGTTTCTCTGCTGAGCCTTTATGTCTCTAAGCAGTGAAAATTTTACATAATCAAAACCATCTTCATCTAATAAATAGCCCTTGGAATCTGTTAAATAATGAAAAAGAATAATTACACCTGACACCGAGTGAATGAGACAAATAAAGAAGTACCGTCATTTGTGCCACTTGGACAGCGTGAACACAACAAAGTTATATGTGGAATATTTCTTCCATTATAAAACAATTTTTATGATAATTTTTTAAAATGGCACCTACTTTTCCATGAAACACATGAAAGCAAAAACCTACACATGTAGCAGCCACATCATCAAATTGATGTCGAAAAAACTAATAACGGTATTGTGCTCCACTTCTAAATTTAGCATTGCGCATGAAATAGTAGACCATAGTTTTGGCTTTTACAGAGTAATGAGTGCTTGGTATGAACCTATCTTACATAAATTTTTGTGCTTACAAAAAAGCACAAATAGGAAAAGAAGCAATCATTAACAGGATATGGAGGACCATCATGATGAAGGGTTCCAGAAACCCATGTGTATGGCATCTCATCAATTAGAAGTTTCTTTGTGGGTGTTCCAATGATCAAAATAATCAGAAAATCAGTGAATCACCACATAACTACCTAACTTCCAGAACCAAAGGAATTGCTAGAAATTAGTACCACCATTTCATCAAGTTGATTGCCTATTTTCCATGTGTTCAAAGATGAGTATATCAAAATCCTAGAATGTGATGGTAGCCGTCTTAAAAGCAGAATTACCAGATGAAATTGCTCCCAATCATAGAATTATCCTTGCCAACTGATCAATAGACATATGAGATATAATTCGGAAAAGTTTATTTGAGCTATGTGAAAAAAAATTTCTTAGCAATCAAATAATATCAAACATTCAAAAGTTACCTGATATAGTTATGGGGATAGCACCACAAGAAAGAAGCTTTTCCAGGACATGCATCGCTATTTTCCCAGCACCACTCACAACACATCTGAGAAGGAAAAAAATGTACAGATGAACAAACAACAATAAGAACGCAAGTGTGCATATCAATTTGACATTTGTTTCCTAGCATAAAATTGAGGAAACTTTTAAAGCGTATTAAGAAAGATATCCTTGATCAAATCAATGTTATAACTGAGACAACCATATAATAACGAGTAGCCCTCGTGAATGATATCATCAGGAAATGATGTCGCATTTTTAAAAAGACACCAGCACAGTTAGCAAAATCATTGAGGTTATTTTAGCCATGTTGCAAATCAATGTGAAATTCACTTCAAGCACCTTATGAGCAAGCATGTTGTTCATAGTAGTCAGTTTGCAATATGATGCACATTGCTCATGACATGGAGTTTGACTCAAGGCATGCATATTGCATACAAACTAGAGTCGTCATCTTTAGCACTGCTCGGTATTGCCAGCACACAAACCATAGTGTGAGATTTTCCAGAAAGCAGTTTAGCTAACTTTGTATTACAATAAGTTTCAAGAGGTTCTCTGCTCAAACATGAAAATTGACAATTAATATGATTATATTACCACAAGGTTGTGCAGCTTTCAAAGGAATTCATTCCCGGGAGGGAAGTTGAGGGGAAGTATCAACATGCTTGAAATATATTGTCCGTACACAAACCATCAGCTTAAAGCCTTAGACTTTTGGATTAATTACGTGACAATTACCAAGGAGATCTACACCTTGATTATCAAGGCTTATTCCATCAAAATGTCAAGCTCCAAAAGGACAGCTTCTTAGCACAGAGTTTCAAGCTTAGCATTACTTCCCCCCCCCCTCCCCCCCCCCCCCCAAAAAAAAACAACAAAAGAAAAAAAAAACCCACACACACGTTATGTGCAAAACCCCCCCAAGGTTCAGGGGGATATTGTGTGGTTAACCCAAATTGATATTCTACCAACACATGCCCGCAAGTGTTGCTGGAGTTTGTATGGAGATTTCTCTGTCTTGAGCACAAGAGTACAACCAGGACATTATGATATGGTTACCTGGAAAACTATAAGAACGTTATAGAGAATCTAATGATGTTCATATTTTATAGAATCATTCAAAATTATGTTTCAAAACGAAGCGATAAACGTGGAAAAAGCTTGTTAAACCATTAGGAAAAGAAAAAAAAAAAGGATGAAATGATAAAAATAAGCCAATAATGTAAAAAAGAACTCATATCGAGGATTTGTATGGCTTTGTATATTAATTGCTATTCCCAAGAGGAGAAGAGAAGGGACATTAAATTTTCAGCTAGTTAATGTGGAGACTTATACGGTCTGTTTAACTTTCATGTCACTTCAACCATATACATCTTTTGTGTGCATGCACCTTTGTATTCTGCTTGTTTATTTTTTGGGTTAATTGCGGATAGACTCCTGTAGTATTGTTGTTTGAAATTACGACTCCTTAAGTTTCATTTGTTGCATATATAACCCTCTGAGTGAATTTTTCTGACTCTTTACTCTTAGTGAATTGAAAATTGTGTTTTGACAAATAGACCCCCGGAGGGTAAAAGAGTAAAAAAAATTCACTCAAGGGGTCTATTTACAGCAGTAAAACTAGTAGGGTAGTAAGTTCAGAACGACGACATTACAGGGTGGTCTATTCGCAATTAACCCTTATTTTGTGATTTGACCCAAAGGATACTGCCGTTTCATATTTGGTCGATGAGCATTCTTCTAAGATAATGCTTTCATTTATGTTGTCTATTTATTTACTTTGCATCATTTGCACTAAACCTGATTATGCTTTGCGCATATTGAAGGAGGACAAACTTAGGGGAAGACCAGGTTATGAGCATTTGAATGATCAGCTGCACATTTTAATTGAGGCAGAGTTGCCTGCAAATATTGTGGATACAAGATTGAGACAGGCACAGGAAATCATAGAAGAGCTGCTGAAACCAGTGGTATGTATTTCTTTTACCCTCAGTTGCTACTTACAGCATTGTTCTAATGTTTCATAAGCATTCACAAGTAAATGAACACCATCCTTAGCGTTTAGCATGAGTTCAAACTTGTATCAGAAGCAAATCACCTGATTAAAGCTTGTTAGTCATAAATCCCGTCAAAGCATTTAGCTTGCTGTTTCCTTGATAAAGATGAAGAAGTTGGTTTCTTCTACATAGTTCGTTTTTAAGGTTTTAGGATATGAATATGGGTAAAATTTTGATGAAAAATACTCCACCATAACAACTTTCAACGGGATAAGGAACAATCTGTCCTTCATTCTATTTCTTCCATATATGTCACATGAAAAGTTACTATTTTAAATTCAAACATCTACGTAGTTTTATGATTTAAGTTGCTATCATGTAAGAAATGTTCACATAGACCAACTCGTAGTGTCATATATTGGTACTTACAACCCGTGTAATTTGATTTTGGCGTAAGGACCCCTGAGTGAAATTTTTTGACTCTTTTACACTCCCGGCTCCATTTGTCAAAAATCAAATTTCTTTTTCCTCTGAGGGTAAAAGAATCAACAAAGTCTCACTCGGGTCTATCTGCAAAAATCAAACTATAGGAATAATAAGTTCCAAAGCCAGATACTACCGGGGGCTATGTTCAATTAACCCTTCTTTAAAATAGAAGAACCTTACATGCTCGGAAATTTCTAAGCCCTTCTTTAAAATAGAAGAACCTTACATGCTCGGAAATTTCTAAGGGGTCAAGATACTTTTGATGAATGTTCTGAAGCTCAACTGATTTAAGTTTATGTGACCTACTACTTATTGGTTGTGACATGATTGTTTTTTTTGCACAACTGTTGAAATTTTGTTTTTAGATGCATTTGCTTTCCTGGGTCCTGACTAATATAATTTATGATGTAAAAATCATATTTCTTTCTTTCTACAGGATGAATCCCAAGACTACTACAAGCGGCAACAACTTCGAGAACTAGCCATGTTGAATTCAGGTCTAAGAGAAGATAGCCCTCATCCTAGTGGCAGTGTTTCCCCGTTTGGTAACAGTGGGATGAAGAGAGCTAAAACAGGAAGATAGTGAATCTTTCATTTAATCAGTGATTGCTTTTAGACGTCGTCTCTTTGAGTATATCATCATAACTAGCTGGTGAGTTTGCTCGGCTTGTGTTAACCCGGGAAAACAAGAAAAAGAGAAGGAAAAAAAAAAAAAAGAAGAAGAAAACAATCTCCTGTAACTTGTGAGCCTAGGACATTCATTTGATTCGTTTTTATTTGTTAACCCGCAGTTATGATAACTAAGGGCAGGAGATTTCTGGATATTGCCCTGAGAATAGTAACTCATGTTGTTTAATTTTGTGTTTATTATTTTTGAGGAACTGTATCTGCTGTGCTGTTAAGTATATTTTTCGGACCTGAGTGTAATTTGAAGACAATAAGTCTAAGTTTGTACTTGGGAAATACATCGGTCTGCAATTTTGTTTGGAATTCGTGAATTGCCTGTGTGCAACAGGTTCAGCGTTCTTGGAAATCCGAGAGAACATATTTGATGTTTTTCGTTCTTTGAAGTGATTTCATGCGTACATACTTATGTCTCGAGTTTCAATAGCAAAACTTCCCTTGTTTTTCGATGAGTGAACATAACCTCACTATTCTATCTATAAATAGTTAGCCAATAATGCTGATTCGGAGGTAGAGGGAAGAGAGTCAGAAACCATCTTGAGCACAAATTTGTCTTGAACCGGCAATAAAAGTTAGGCTATGTATGCATATCTATGACATTTCATCAAAAAATTTCTGACTCTTGAGATTGTAGGTCGATTACGTACATCAAACCATCCAGCTTACATTTAAAGATAATTATATATGAAACCCAGACATAAGGCGAAGTCAGAAACCCGAACATTAAAAAAACAGAGCCCGCAATTAAACGAAAAGTGCTGGCGGATAAAGAATACAATATAATTTCTTCCAATATAATTTCTTTGTATCTGAATACATTGCAAGGATGGTGGTTTCTGCAAATAAAGATCTCACTGTTAGTAAGGACTTGTTGATAAAGGAAAGGTTTTTCGGTCTTGAAGTGAATCGACCAACAAACAGAAAGGTCATCTGCACGCGTATACAAAGAAATATCACCACTCAGCAAAACTATCGTCTAGCAGAGCAAACAAGTCGCATAAGTCAGCAAAACTCGCAGCCACAGACATTGCAAACAGATACCAGAACTAAACACCAGTACTCAAGCCATATCAAAACCTCCTGTTCTGAAGGCAATCACAAATCTCAACAGGCATTTCAGAACTTATTCATCAGATTCTCAAACTTCAAACCATATCCAAACAAAAATAAGCAGACATACTTCTATAACAAGCAAATCTGCATCCTGAAGATTCACAACACAAGAATTCCATGGGCACTACAGAATACATGTCTTTAGATATTGTATGCAAACTTAAAAGGCCACTCTACTTCATATGTAATGTATATATGGAGTCTTAAGAAGATTTTGTAGCAGTTAGGAAAGCTCTCCCAGGCTGACGATTAGCAAGTGGTCCATGGCATCCAAGCAGCTGCATCACACACCATCGAAAGGATTTATGAGGCCTTTTCCAATGTACAAGAGATTTAGATGGGGGGAAAATAAAGAATGCTATATATTGGTGCAGGGTTATAAATAACATATTGGGACACAAGTAATGAGATTAGGTAAGAAACCCAATCAGGTGCAGCATTTTTTGCACTTTAAATTGATTAATACAAATATTGCAATTTTGACATTTACCAGATATCGGCAAAAATCTACAATGATCTTGCAAAATTAACAAGAAAAAGAAGACCAATTGGGTACAAAATAATCCTGCATATTATCTCATTACCAGGATGACGTTCAGCAAAATAACATACTTTAAGGATTGCTCCGGTTAACAATTTTAAAAGTTTCTTGTAGTTCAAGAACTATGTTGGCATTGGCTAATTCTTTTAAAAGTTCCTTGTAGTTCAAGAATTATGTTGGCACTGGATAATTCTTGCCATGCGGCTTTAAAAGTATTGATTTAACATCATTTCTACTTTCTCAAGTCTTTGATTTTCTCTTTTCTTCTATCTATACTCCTAAGTCCTAACTCATATTACTTCCATCTGCCAAACAACCAACAAACGGACGAACATCATCCCTAACTCATACTACCATTAATACCTCTAGAATTCGCAACTCTTATTTCTTGACTTATCTTGCCCAATGTTTGAATACCCAACTTAAAACAGAGAAAACAATAGCCCACTTATTATTCTATTTTGGCAAAGTCAATTTTCAATCGTTCCACACTTACTAACCCTGTGCATTGCCTTTTCAACACGACAGCCAAAGATAATTATGTCGAAACATTATTCATTAAGGCTACTTCTACCATCATCATAAAGAAACTATTATTAAGAAAACTATGTCAAGAATGGATTCTAGAAAACCGGAGCTATTTGTACTGTCCCGTCAACAAGACTTTGCAAAGGTAACAGTAACCAAGAAAATCACTATACATAGTCAAAGGTTTAGAGAAAATTTTTGAACTACAGCAATGTTTATTGTGCAATGTGATTATAAAGCATAAACTCAAAAGGCGTAGATAATCAACCTTAGCATTAACACCGTCAGGGAGTATCCGGTTCTCATTTTTCCACCTCACATAGTCGGTACGGTTGAATTTAGTGAAGCCCCTGAAAACACATATGATGATTAATAAGCATTAACAAAATACCAAAAATAAGCACTATATTAAGAATATATTACAAAATCAGATATGTGGATATACATGCATCAGTCTGGCAATGTACTTGAAATGTTTGATGATTCATCAATTCTGATCATGCAAGCTCTATACTAAGGATACCATGCAAAACCAATTATCAGGAAGTTATCAAAAACTTCAAAATTACAGTACACTCTTAAGACACGGTGTCCGATATCATGCCAAACCATACATTTAATGAAAGTAAGCATTAACAGTTGTATAGACATGTGGTTGTGGAAATCTACTATAGTTTAATAATTTAATTTTTGAATGGTAAATTCCTGTAATCGAATGAAAATACCATTTTCGGCTAACAATGATCTTCTGGCGACCAGGGAACTTGAACTTAGCACGGCGAAGAGCCTCCTGAGCATTATGTCCATTGCTATCCTTGCAGCGAACAGACAACAGAACTTGACCGATGGCCACCCTCGCACATGTACCCTGCGGCTTCCCAAATGCACCCCTCATTCCAGTCTGGAGCCTATCAGCTCCGGCGCATGAAAGCATCTTGTTTATTCTCAAGACATGGAAAGGGTGAACTCTTACTCTCAGATGGAAAGCATCCTTTCCAGCATACTTAGTCATGTACTTGTTGCAAGCAATACGAGCAGCCTCAAGTGCCTCACTTGACACATTCTCCTTCTCCCAACTGACAAGGTGAACACAGAAGGGGAACTCATCGACTCCCTTTTTCTTCATTCCCACGTCATAAATCCTGATTTTGGGATCAGGAACACCACGGCAGTATCTTGATTTGGGATACGGCTTGTTCTTGATTTGACGATAGCATCTTGCAGGTCCTGCACAGGGAAATTACAAGACCGCTTAAGTTTAATTTATAAGGATCTATTAACATGTCGAACTGTTGAAAATAGTATGAAAGTTTCAGGAAACCCCAAAAACACTTCTCTTTCATACATATTGAAAATGGAACATCAAGAGCAAATGACTCGCAACTGTAAATGCAGCAGATGCATAAATGATGACTGTCATTGATAGTTGCGTAAAAACATGTCAAAAGACCAGAGCGGTATCTTACAAACCAAAATATGTTTCTGCCACGTTATACAAAAGATAAAATCACCTACGATCTAATCAAACAAAATGATACAAAACGATAACACTTCATCATGTACTGCAGCGTATTGTCAAATCACATAATTATAAGAAGAAATGTTTTGATTTAGATAATTAATATAGTAATAAGATAAATACAAGTGTAGATGCGAAAACATAAAAACAATCTTTATCCTCCCTCAAAGAGAGATAAGAGTGCAGGGTCCAAACACACAATTCCATACCCATTAAATAATTCTCAATAAATGATAAGTAACCGTTCATGCACAGGGAACATAAACAATGGTCAACTAACTGAATAGGAATCTAAATTCGGGATCTAAGCATGTTCAAGTTCATCCAAAATTTTGATTGTATAACCCTCGCTATCGAAAGTAATAGCCAAAGGTAGCAAGTATAAACTAAAATTGTCAAAAATTGTCAAAAACAAACTTGATTCTCAAGGAGGAAATATGTTCTGGATGCAGTTTCCAGTATGCGCACTTAAAAATTTCACCCTGATGGTTCAAACATCAAGCTACATCTATCCAATTAATCTTAACTCTATTAACATAATTATTGAAATGATTCTATATACTTTTAGACCCTTTAGATAGAGCTAATCAAATCTCTGAATTCAATTCGAAGATTATACTTTTTTTTAAAAACAACTCACGATCCATAAGTTGTATTGTTACTATCCGAAGATTAATCATAAGATTTCAAAAAAAAAGAAAGAAAAAAGATTTGAGGGAATTATCCAAAAATCAAAGATCAGATCCAATTAATTCACAGAATTGATGAGATAAGAGATGAGGAATCGAGAGGCTTACTCCGGCCCATCGTCGCTGGCGGCGGCGAAAAAACCCTAGAAATGGAACGCGGAGGCGATGTTAGGGGTGTTTATATAGGATGAAGAGCTGGAAATGGACCGGGTTCTTTTTGCCAAATGAACCGGATTTTTCGGTTTTTTTTGGTTCATAGGCAGGTAACGTGTCAAACTATGCAAAGTATATTTGACCCTAGAATCCAGTGTCTTCATATTCGTTCCAGATGTCTTTAAAATAACTTAATAGATTTGTGGGTCTTATTTAAAATAATTTAATAAATTTAGAAATATGATAATTTTTGGGTTTAATATAAATTTAGCAAATATTGGAGGGTCTAATATGACAAAAACACTTCTTCTCTTTGTCCCTATTTTCTTATTTTCTTTCTGTTCATTTTCTAAGTTAATTTTGTGTGGAAAAGAGAAGCTACCAACGAAAAAAATTTGTCAGCATCCCTGTACTGATTCATTTTAGCCAAATTTACTTAAAAATTAGTTATTGTTTTGGTCTTGTTTTCTCCTATTTTTAATCAGAACGTTTCCTAATTTTGATTTCGACATGTTGTAATTGATGACGTTGTAATTTCTGACTACCTCCAACAGAACGAATTGACTTCAAAACTCTGAACTTGTTAAAACATTTCCTATATTACTTTATTACTATACGAAAAATTAAAGTCAATGCACAATAAACACAACAAAATAAATGAAGCCAACATATAATAGATAAAATTAGTAAAAAAGTTATGTTTACGAGCCCATCCTAAAGTTTCAAATTAATCCCACAAATAGTCACATAACAAAATTAACAACATAAAAGTAGCTCAAATAATATGTTCAAGTAAATATATCCATGCTCATCAGATAAACATTAACCAAACATGCCAAATTTACATCAATCTAATAAAAACAACAAATAAATTTCACAGAATATTAAGAGATTGACCCTTCCATTCTATGAGAATGATAATGATCCAATACTTTTCCTATGAGAATTTCCCATTCAAGCCAAAAGCTTCACTGATAGAAAAGATCAAAAGACAAGTAGCATGTCCAATTGACAACAAAAGATACAATGGCGAACAATATACAAAAGAAACAAAAGATCAATATCAACACTAAATTGATTCACTTTTCTAAACTGGTAACAAAATCACAATTAAACCAACGTCTCACATAATCAGAGTTCGAAATTGAGCGTGAAAGTTGCCACAAATGTACAAAGCCACAGTAAACCCATAATTTGTGAGACAACAGAGCATGGCGTATAATTATGAAATTTAACAACAAGGTAGAGCTGAAATTTTTAATATCTCGGGTACCAGAACATGCCCTTGATACCCTCTGGATCAGCTTCGAACCCCAAGTTCTTGTAGAAATCCACGACTGCGCATAATTACAGAGGACATAGTTTAAGAATCTTAATATGAACAGAGTCATGAAACCGACAATTGAAATGCAGCAGCAATGATGCTAGTCCTTCATATGAGAGATTCTAATGCTTTATAATAAAGTATATGGCCAGTAGAAAAAACTTTAGAACTAAATATATCAACTGTTAATATGTAGAGAATATTAAGAACCATGAACTTATGCCACAATAAGTTCGAAATTCTAAAATGATTGGACTATATAAACAACGTCCAATTTTTCTAATCAATATGCTCAAAAAAAAAATAAAAAAAATAAAATTATATATATATATATATGTATATATATATGAGATTAATGGTTATCCT
>JBAKGM010000365.1:39211390-39223186 GCA_037177215.1 Asparagus racemosus | reverse complement strand
TATACGTACCCAACAAATCAGATCTCTTCATTACGATCATATCCGAAATGTCTGATAGTCTAGTATCATTCTAAGGATTATATCTGTATTTAAAAATACCAGATATAACTGACCAAAATAGCATACTATTATTTTGAACAAGGGTGTTATATCCATATAGGTCCTGTTACAATATACAATTATTGCCTGCAGGGCATCTATATCTAACAAGGAAATCATCCAATATTGCATACACTACAAAGTAATATAATCATTTATCAAAAATTCAATTAATTAGTTTATATACTATTATTAAATAATGTATTTAGTGCTATAATTATCAAACAACAGTTTACTTCTTAATTTAAGTAATAATATAAAAATAAGTATACCATCTATATTATTAAATAATATATTGTTTTAATTATACTATTTATTAACTAATAATGTAATCCTTAATTGTATTTAATAGTATATGTTTTGATTATAATATTATGTTAATTATTTTATTATAATTATTAAGTTTTTGATGAAAATTAATAATTATTAAATAATTTAATAGTACTATTATTTTATAAATTATGTATAATTATGTAATAAATTATTTTATTATACTATTATTAAACAATTAATAGCTAACTGTTTTTAGTAATTATAGTATGTACAATAATTTATTAAATAAATACTTTATACTATTTTATGACAATTAATACTGATTTATAATAAATTTTAACATTGTTTATATTTATTATTTTCTATCTTTGTTGATATTAGTATAAATTATTAATTATATTCTAGCAAATAATCAAAAGTTTTATAGAATAGGAGAAGGTACATAATTAATTAGAGATTATGAGTACTTAATGAAATATTAAATTAGAGAGGTAATTGGAATTATTAAATTATTGTGGCTTATGCAATAAATAATTACATGTATTTTAAGGTGGCTCAAGGGCAATTGAGCGATCAGTTGAATTCATCCAAGGATTTTCTCATTCGTCACCAACCTCAACAAAGGGAATCAGTTGAATGCATTCAAGGATTAGGGCACGTACTCTACCATGGCATGCAAACGGTTTCTGATAGGATATGATCTTCATTAAACCGAATGCACATACAGATTGACTTGGGGGATGAAAAAAGATTTAGGAAGTGGTGGTGCCATCTAGGCGCCACATCATCATTTAAAGAAGTAGCGAAAATAGCACTTCTAAATAAATAAATAAATAAATAAACATTTTTGCTCGGAAGTAGCAGAAGTGACGTCTGCTTCTTCTTCTTCATTGATACTTCCGTGCGAACAAACATACCCTAAGAGGAAACAAATAGCCATGTTGAAAACTATTACGACTGGGGAGGGAAAAAAAAAACGTATATATCAACACACATATCTGTACCACGTCAAAAGTAGATATTCGATACCCGCATCTACATTCCCCTGCATTATATAAATAAGTCAACGTCAAAATTTACGTGTGCTCATATTATTCTCCCATTCTCCCTCTCTCCCCCCTCTCTACATAAATTTCCCCTCCTCCAATCTCTCTCTCTCTCTCTCACGTCAACCTTTAAAAAATTAAGGAAAAAAAAAAAAAAAAAAAAAGAAAGAAAGAAGAAGAATGTCCTCTCTTCCTCCCCCTCCATCAAGGAATCCCTCCCCCTCCTTCCGTCTCCGAAACCGCTCCCTCAACAACCTCCGCCTCCGCCGCATCTTCGACCTCTTCGACCGCAACTCCGACGGCCTCATCTCCCCCTCCGAGCTCTCCCTCGCCCTCCGCCGCCTCGGCCTCCCCGTCGACGCATCCGACCTCCCCCCCCTCCTCTCCCCCTTCCTCCTCCCCTCCAGCCCCGACGGGAGCGCCCCCGACGGCCTCGACTTCGACGCCTTCCGAGCCTTCCACCGGTCCCTCGGCGACGCCCTCCCGGGCGGAGACGAGGAGGGCGGCGCCGCGGCCGGGAAACCCGCCGGGGATGCCGAGGAGGCGGAGATGAGGGAGGCGTTCGGGGTCTTCGACGAGGACGGGGACGGGTTCATATCGGCGAGGGAGCTGCAGGGGGTGCTGGCGAGGCTGGAGCTGGAGGAAGGGGAGAGCTTGGAGCGGGTGACCTCCATGATCGTCAACGTGGACGGCGACGGCGACGGGCTGATTGATTTCGGGGAGTTCAGGGACATGATGGCCTCTGTCGTTCTCGCTCAAGCCGACTAGTTTGCGGGTTGATTTTTTATCTCGGGGTTTTCTTTTTTCCATTTTTCTTAGTCTAATATTCGACCTTTTATTTTTGAGTTTGGTTTTGTTTGAGAGAGATCTCATTGCGTGTCCTCGTTCCTGTTTGGAATAAATGAATTATTAAATAAAAAAAAATCGTTAACGTGGACTAGTTTTGTATGAAATGTATGCGATCAAGAGAGTAGAATTTTTTTTATTTTTTGGTGATTAGTTTTTATGCCGGATCGTTACTCCGTAGAAAAATTTCAGAGAGCTTTGTTTTGTTCTTTTCTCCTTAGTTGGGTGATTGTTATTAATATAGAAATCAAAGGGTGATAGTGATTACACCTTGCATTATTTTGCTACTATAAAAGTCAATGGCCGGCTGGTACAGCTGTTCGATATTTTGATAAGTCGTTGAATAATTATGGCTACTTATTGGCGTTGATAGAGGAATACATCTGTTCAATCATGATTTGAACGGGAAAAAAAAGGACAAAGGGTACTTTTGACATTTCATTGCCCCCCACCGATTCATATCGCCCGCGGAGCTCCGATAAAATATTGAACGGCTATTTAATTGCTATTTAGCCATTAACATACCATGCTCCTGAGTTCAGGAAAATAAAAGGAAGTCGAAAATTTTGATAAAAAATCGCTGTCAGAAGTGGGATTTGAACCCACGCCCTCTCACGAGGACCAGAACTTGAGTCTGGCGCCTTAGACCACTCGGCCATCCTGACTTATATCTTTATGCAATAATTATACTAATATACATCTTAGCGTACACGCATTCAATTTCCTCACGCGTCGCTATATTTAAATTGTTTGCTCCGCATACAAAGGAGCTATAATTTCTCGGTTTGCATTTCGATCAATTAGAAAAAAGAAAAAAATTCCATAGTTTAGGGGGTGTTAGTCAATTGCAACATTTTTATTAGAACGAGGATAATTGTTAGAGTCGGGCAATTTTTTAAAAGTGAGATATCTGAGTAGGATAATATAGAATATTTTTGTGAAGTGGGATATCTTGATAAAATGAAGTCGATAATTTTCAATAATCAATTAGTAAATAATTTATGCATTTTGGTGATAACTGCTATTCACATATTTTTAAAATAACTACTAGCAATTAATGATTGTTTAATTTTATGTGAATTAGTCATGAAGTACTATTATTTAGATAATAAGATATTGTTAATAACAATTATTATTATTATTTGTATTGTTTTCTATTCTTTTTGAATTATTATTATAATGCAAGTTAAGTTTTAATAAAACATAGATATATGATTTTTTTACTTTAAAAATTATAATATTAAATAAAAAATAAAATAACATATAAAGATAGTAGTAAGAAGAGAGCAATCCAATCTCATTGAATGGTGTGATGATGATGTTAACTATCAGAGGAAGAAAGGATGAAGAAAAGAAAATGATTATGAAAAGTAAAGGAAAAAAGAAGAAGAATGAGAGTTCTATTTCTTTACCATTAAATTCTAGCTAAAAACTTAGGATAATTTGAAAGACAGGGACTTTCTCATATGTACAGAAATAAGAGAAAAATAGGATAATTTTTTACAATTATCCCAGTTTCATGTTTGACTAGTTCTAATTGACTAACACCTTATAATTTTATCCAACTTAAAGTTCTAATTGACTAACACTTTAAACTTTTATCCCACAAATTATCTTGACTATTCCCCCTTATAGAATTACAGTTCAAATTAGAGTTTCTCCACCTCAAAATCACTTCTTTTTCTCTTCTGCTAGATTATATTAATGAGAATCTCAATTAATAATTCGTATAGATTTCAGGTTTGGATTTAAGCAAAGGGCTCTTTTTTTATGAAACTAGCAGGTAATTTGGTCATATTTTTGTTATGGAGAATTTTTTTAAAAAATACTATTTTTGAAAAATAATAAGCAAAACTGACCCTTTTATGAAAATATTAGTAAAATCGACATCTTTTTGGCCATGTTGCAAAATACTAACTAAAATATACGGGACTAGTAGTCCCGTGCAATTAGTGGCCGCTAATTACGATTTATCTGAAATAGTCATCTCGTGTACTTTGCGCTGAAATACTTAAGGTTTAATTAATGAGGACTAAATATACGGGACTACTAGTCCCGTGTATTTTAAAGCTGAATTCTTGCAAAGTATACCTCTTTTTAAAAAAGAGGTCGATTTTGCTAATAATTTTACAGAACGGTCGATTTTACTAATTATTTTTGAAAAATGGCCTTTTTTTTAAAAAAAATTTCTCCTTTTGTTATCATACGTGTTTTAGTACTTAATTTTGTTATTGTTCTCTTTGATGCGGATTGTTTCTTTCCTCTTTGGGTGATTTAGGAAAATGAAGATATTATCAAGATACCATCGATAATGACCGGAAGAATATCAAAATTTCGTCAGAGGTACCTTTTGTCAATTAATTTCTTGCAACTATAAAAACCTTTCATTTAAAAGCTCAGTTTTAAGAGTCTTGTTTATGGATGCTAGCAGATAGTAAACTAGAGGTCGCATTTACATCTTAGAATCTCTTCATTGATTGTATTTCTGTCAATTCTTTTAGGGTCATCCTCGAGTTGAAGATGTCAATGGAACAAATTATATCGAATAGAGGCAGGATTTATACTTTTGGGCCTGTTTGGTTCATTTCATTGAAACTATTTTTTAGTGGTTTCAAGGGGGAAAAAACTCAAAACATCACATGTAGGGCTTACTTTATCATCATTTTTTAGCCCATTTCCTCTCAAATCGATCCGAAATGGGTTTTAAATTTTCTTAGAACCGACTGTATTATTAGTATCTCTGAGCATGGGTCCCATACACACTCATTTCAACTTTTTTTTTTTTTTTGGTTCCAACCAAGCCAAGGAAAAAAAGGTGTCAGAGGGGAGTAATTTTCCACTGAACCCGTTTCGTTGGCGCGCTACAAACCAAACGGCTCCGAAGTGAAGGATGAATAAATACATTTTCATCGTAAATTAGTGACATGCAGGAAAAAGTTCACTTTTAAGGGTCTTGTTTAGGGACCATTTGCTTCAAATTTGGGAACATTATACAATTTCAATTGTGGTGCTAATTTAAAAAATATGCCCTGCATTTGAGTCAAATACACCTTATACTTCATATTGGAGATCAAGTATATGGATTTCTTCATTTGTAGAAGATATGAAGGTTGCTAATGTTATCTCCTATACTCGGATAAACACAACTATCATTACATTTCAACTAGAATCCTGAAGGTTGCTATTAAATGCAGGTTTTCCAGAGGGAGGGAGGGCATTTCTTGAAGCCTTTTCCATTTCTTCACCGCGGGTGAAAATTTAATTTAATCCTTAATTTATTTGTTTACAGATACCCGATACAGGTTTCTATTACCTCTTCTTTTGTTGATGTTTATTTGCTGGCAGGCGATTTTCTGCAGGGACCCCTCTACATTGTTCAAGGAGAAGAGGGGAAGGAGGAGGAGTCAATATGTGAAGCCTTCTCACTACTGAGTAATGACAAAGAGAGCATATCGTCGACGGAGTAACTTAGTAATGGCGATGATATCTCTTCCGAGCAAAGAGATGGACTGAGCGGCCTGGTGTTTTCTACAAAAACCCTTTTTTTCATTATCTGCCTTGGTTCTTTTTTTTAAAATTTTTAATTTTGGATAGTCTCATCCTATATAAAACTCTGAAAATTCGTGAATCTATGGCATCTTAATCTAAGCCGGCCATTTGGATAGCAGTCAACATGTTTTTCAATTACCAGTGGATTTTCTGGTTACTAGTTCAGGTTTGTAATTCCTTGTCTTCGTTCGGTGTCTTCAGCTTGAGGATGAGAAAACAAAAAGCACAGAATGTTATTTACCATCTGATGCTTACAAACCTGAGGCTGTAACTTTAAGATTCATTTGCCATTGCTTTAGATTATGAAACGGATTTGTTTAGAATTTCCGCATGAATACTTTTTTCTTACATGTTATCCTTCTTTTTCTCTATGTGGTGGCAGATGTGAAGGATATTAACTGTGTGATCAACTATGAGTTCCTGCCATATTTCAAGGATTATGTTGAGAGAATTATGCGGGCTAGAGACATTGTTGCTAAAGGAACTGCCTTCACTCTTCTTCGCTCTTTTGAGTGCCAGGTACCCGAGGGGTCTTATCAAGATTCTTCAGGAAGCTGGACAAGAATGTAAGTTCTGCACTGGCCGTGAGGTAATAAGTGTAGTTTCTCGTTCACTTGCACTTTATGTTACGTACAGAATCGCAGAGATGACACGACACGAATATTTAGATACCCACAATTTTAGAAAATCTACAGTACAGACATCAACAAGGTCATAAAACATTACTATATGTGTGTATATAAATATACAACACACACACACGCACACACACATGTGCACATGTATGTGCTTGCATGCGTCATGCTTGCATGAAGAATTAAAATAGCGCGTGACATGATTTAAAACTTCATACCAAATCGTTGGAATAGATTTCATGTAAACTCTTCCTATTCATATAAACCAATAAAAATAAACATCATTTGGACTGATCCAACTATCTTCAAGCTGGTTAATGGCAGACTGGTGGACACATAAGGTACGTATGACAAAGTATCTTGCGTGTCGAATTGGATAATCGTTGGTCTTGGAAGGGGTTACTGCAACATGAATCGCGTGTTTAGTGTTAACAAAGGGAGCTCTGCCATGTAGAGCTTTACAATTAATCAAAATATTTGATTTTGTTTCTTTGAGTTTCGTTTTTCATTAGATAAAGGAAAAAGATCAATTAGTAACACTAAAGTATTCACAAGCACCCCGCTTTCATGATCCACTTCACCTAGGTTTTGCCAATTTCAGTATATATGCCTTATCAAAGGAGCTTGTTATCCTGCTACAATACCTTGAACAATCAGAAAAGAGGAGTTTAAGTATATATCACCTTCCGATTGTGACGATGTTGTCTATGTATGACTTTTAGGTGATTACAACAAGAATTATGCAATCTTGTTTGATGGACAAACAACACGGCATGTGACAGTCTGGGAAATGAATGCATAATGTCTTCTGAGATTCTGAATTCCGAAAAGAAATTTGTGTAACTACAAAGATTTATATCAATATGCAATTTCAAGCTCCTGCAACTTCATGTTGATGGTTATGCGAAGTGAGAACTGATGTTGCTTTTGTTAGGCATGTGCACCTTCTATCATGTGTATTGTTGCTATCAATGGTAACGTATTTTTTATTTTTCAGTGTGTGATGAAAGTGAAACACATTCCGCGAGAACTTATTACTTGCCGTCCAGTTAGAAATGAAATCCATGCAAATTACATTCTCACTTAGTACGTAAAACTCCTTACTGAACTTTTTCTATCACAAGATGTACACCATTCTTTGGCCCTAGCAGCAGCCTAAGCTCCACAGAGTGCCTATGTTTTCTTGAGGGCGAAACTTTAAACCTCATCAGAATCAAAGCCAACACAATCTTTAACTCAACCATAGCAAAATTCTGACCCAAGCAAGTTCTTGGGCCGAACCCGAATGGCATATACAAGTGTGGATGCTTGCAAGCACTCGAGACTCCTTTTGCGAATCTTTCAGGTTTGAACTCATTAACGTCTGGTCCCCAAAGATTTGGATCATGATGGAAATTGAGTATTGGGATCCACAAGGAAGTTTCTTTTGGGATTAGTAGATCCCCAAATTTCATGTCTGCGTAAATTTGTCTCGCGATAATGGCGCTTGCTGGGTATAGGCGAAGAGTTTCTTGTATCACTTGTGTTAGCTACATGAGAAAGGATAGGACATTAGTCAGTCATAAAATTAGGGTTAACTTAGCGGGTTAAGGAGAGTTAACCCCTCATTAACCTGCCAAACATAAAATAATTTCACAGAGCAAAGAGTTAACTGTCTTAAGTTAAGGCCATTTTAGACCGGTTACAAATTGTTAATCCTTCAAAATGAGGGGTTTCATTGATCTATTTGGCTATACAAGGTATAAAATAAACCCTTTTGTAAAGAAAGTAATAATAATCAGAAGAAATTAAGAATTAATGTTTTAGCGTAAATTTCATGAAACCCCAAGAAGTTGGCTGATTATGAAATAACCTGAACACGATTGGTAATGCCACCAATCTCCAAAACCTTTTCACTTGGGGGTTATCTGACAATAGATTCAAAATAGTGCAAAAATTACGCTAACCTTTTTCTTAATCAAACATACATTCATGATAACTTACCAAGTTCATCTTCTTTAGTTTCTCGATGTCAGGCTTATGATCTCCACATACATCCATGATCTCTTCACGTACACGAGTCTGCCACTGTGGATTAGAAGCGAGAAGAACCAAAGCCCATTTTGCTGCAGTTGCAGTGGTCTCTTGACCTGCAAAGTATATGTTCTTGCAGTTATCGACGATGAATGTTTTGTCTACACCTTCTCCTATGGAATTATTCAGAATTGATTGCAAAAGGTCATTCTCGCCATTTGCTCCGTTTTTTCGCTCTTTCACTATCTTTTGAATTAAAGAGCTAATTTCACTGCCCAGTCCCCAAACAACTCTGTTGTTCTTAGTAGGTAGATACCTGCATAAAAGTTTCTCTTAGGAGCTGTTTGGTTGATAGGAAATAGAGTTACAGTAGCAAATGCTGCGACTAAATTTCTAACTTCCAAATTTTGATTGACTATGGAAATTGATATCAGATTGTCAGTTTGTAGAAAAAAACAACAATATTTGTTACGATAACTTCGGCTACAAAATTGAGAGTTGAATGTGATGTCATCAAGTCCAACTCACAATATGTAAGTGGTTTACAATTGCAGCTAAACAGTTAACACACTAGATTTACGACGAAAATGTATTTTGGGAACGAAAGATGCAAACCAACAATTTTTGCAACTAACCAACCATTGGATTTACATTTTGCCTACAACAAAGTATAGAAATCCAAATGACGGATTCCAATCTAATTTCTTGCAACAAATACCACAGTATAGATTTTCTAGGTGCAAAATTTGCTATATTTACAATTATAGCATAGGGAGGAAAAGACTTACGTTGATCCTGGAAGTCTATATAGCATGCTTTTCATAGGTATAGCCATCTGAAGGCTTGTAATCTTAGAAAATATCTCTTCTCCCTCAGCATAATTGCTACCGAAACAAGCTTTTGAAAGCACATCGGCAGCGTAGCTCTGGAAATCCTCATCTATTTTTATATCTGCAATTCCCCCTCCATGTTCAATTTTTCCTTCCCATGATCTCATCAAAGGAAGGGATGATTCTGCCATTAAATCCACCATACCCTGCGAACATTCGAAAGTGTCACCGTATAAGAATTTTCTTTTATGCCTGGCAAAGGATTCAAGTTTCAGTATGGAGCTTCTGCAAAAAACTATTTTGCACAATGATGTGTTACATCTTCTAAATGGCATATTTCACCATCAATTGCCGAAAGACCTGGAGTGTGAAATTTGTCAAATTTGAAGGCAGCTATAAACAAGGGCATTGCATTAAAACTTTCATGGTAAGATCCAACAATTTTAATAAATACCATTAAAGCTTTCTATTGAATCAATAGCTACTATTCTGGAATTTAGGATATAATGTTAATTTTGTATGTGAGGAAACAACCATTATAGCTTACCTTGACCTTCTCCATGAAAAATTCAGGTGCTATGATCTTTCTTTGAATTGCCCATTCATGCCCGCTAGCTGCTATAGTACCTTTGCCAAAGAGAGCAGTAAAGCTTTTGTTCGAAGCGGTAGTCTTTCCTATGTCCAGAGATTTGTTTATACTTATTTCCTTCACTAAATCAGGGTCACTCACATACAAGGAAATGCTGCCACCAAAAGAAAACATGAACACTGGACCTGCAAATTTGTATGTGCGTAATGTAAAACATATGGGAGTCATGAATATGCATGTTAAACAAAATTTGAGAGCCTAATGAACAAATTAGAACATAGTTACCATATATTTCTCTCCAACGATTGAAGTATGGAAAGATGGTAGAGGAATAATCATGCGATATGTCACTACTTTCTTCTTTGCTTTGATGTCCTTTTTCATTTTCTGATCTTTTCATGTCAGGGATATTGCCTAAGATGAAAGCAGGTTTAGGACCGGTGATCCCTTGAACCTTAAGAGCTCGTCGAAGCTTCTCAGGCTTCAACCATAGAATGTTGTAGAGATAGAAGATCAAAGTGGCTAAGGCCAAGACAAGAGCTGAAAGATAAGGCATCATAACTATCTTCTAAAACAAAAACTATCTCTTCTGTTCTTTTCTCCTCCTCCCCTTATATAAACATCACAATTCCAGTATGAAAAAAGTCTAATATGATATAAAATGGGGTTTTTCTAAAAGTTTGTATTTGAGGTTATTGACTCTTAGTCCAGAAAAAAACAATGAGGGATCCTTGAGTGCATTGGACTGCATTAGAATATCACCATCAGAATCCATGGAGTACAGTATCAACAAGTTAATACAAATGTACATAATAGAAACATTAGCATCTGGGAAGTAGACTTTCTGCATAAAGAAAAATGTAAGCACGCAACACATCGTTAGAAATACTGTATATGTTTTAATTTACTGTTTTTGATTACATGATAGTAGACAAGAGATTTGGATGCAAGTGAATTAGAGTAAGAGGAATATTTACCTGAAGCAGGTGAATGATCCTTGTCTCTGGATTAGTTTGCTTTGGCTTACACGGTTGTTGAAAATTTTTAGACCTTTTCTTAACTTATCTAGTTCAGATAATAATTTTAAAATCTCTCCTCCACCTAATAAGGGGTGCTATTTTTCTAAATTTCTACTAGTCGTACTAAATTATTGTAGTACTCTGGTGCCTTAAAACCAACTCCATGTTGTTTTGTAAGTTTTGGAGTTAACCTTTGTAATATTCTATGTCAAGGCTCCATTGTCCTTTCTGCAGTGTGTCACCTACTTCATATATTACCAGATGCTTAATCTCATGTTGACATGTGTTCTATCTCTTATTGGTTCATTAAATTTGTAATAATCTTGACTTAGGAGGTAATTGACTAAAACTCCTGTTTGTTAACCACACAGAAAAACCGAGTTGTTGGTATGAACACATTAGCCAAGCCTGAGGGTTGTTTTGTTCCTGACAAGCTATTGCATGGACCTCTAGTTACATTTGCTTGGTTGCAAATTTGCAATCGGGATAAAAAGCTATATATTATTCCCTTCGATCTTTTTCCTTTTTTATTTTATTTTATTTTATTTTATTTTGTTTTATTTTTGGGTAACATGAACACAAATTCGAGTCAGAATCTTTTCCCCTTGTTATAATCTGAATTCCAAGTGATGATGCTGCAGTTTTGGTGTATAGTTTGGGTTATGGCAGTATTGCCAAACTCACCACATGTACAATTTATGCTTTTCTGAGTAGATGTATGTATGTACAATTTATGCTTATCTTAGACACAAGTGGTGCATGATTTGAATCCGAACCTGTTATGTTATTTTATTTTCAATCTGTTTTTGCTTCTCAACTATTACACTCTGTTTGGGAGTTCACTAAGTAAAGGAACGGAAAGTTAAGTAACGGAAAGGAAAGGTAGGGAATGGAAGT